>ML313551.1:0-173249 GCA_005239505.1 Nicotiana paniculata
CCCGGAGGACATCATTAGTGGGAGTGTCTTCCAGCTTATCCTAGAGGTTTCAAGGTATACCCGATGGCGTTCGTGGGCCTTCGCGTCTCTCTCATCCTTATGTCTTTGCTTCTGTCTTGTTTTTCCTCTAGTTTCAGGGACAATCATGTATTTCCTTTCAGAATTGTATTTAGCGTTCTTATAGAGTGTTCGTGAGTTTGTGACTCCAGGTTTTGGGAAATTTATGCGTCATTGTATTATGTTTTCCTTAATTAGTTTGAACCCGTATTTATTTTCGATGTTTAATTGTGAACTGTTTTAGTTTATTTTGTTAAATTGAGGTTCTTATGCTAGTTTAGCTATACACGTAGGCTTGTCTAGTGGGTTCAATGTTAGACACCATCACGGCGGGATTTCGGGTTGTGATAGTAGGAGCCCCTCCAGGAGTCTGTACACCCAGTGAGCGCAGTCGCCTATTATTTGGATCGGGCTGCACGTCGCAGCGTGTATATATATATATATATATTACTTGGATCGGGTTGCACGCTGTAATATATGTTATGTGGATGGGGCTGCATGTCGCAGTGGTTTGTTTTGATACATTGTACCTGTGGAGTGAGAGTGTTGAGTGTGAACATTGAATACTGATAATGGAGTCACGAGTGACTGAGAGACCTTACTTAGGAGTGGCACTGTGCCTGAGAGGTTATTACATTGTGAAATTCATTGTTTTCTCACTCTTATTTACACTGAGCCTTTTTAATAAAACAAAATTACTGTTTTATAAAAGTTTTGAACGGATAACTGGAATTTGTGAAGTATATGGTCGATGTAGACCTTTTCTCGATCTATTTACCTTTGTTGGCACTTATGTTCTAAAATTATGATTTAAATGCTCGTCACTGCATTCAAGTCTTTAGTTATGGTTGTTACTTACTGAGTTTGCATACTCACGTTACTCCCTGCACCTTGTGTGCAGATTCAGGTACCGGGGCAAAGTGATACTTGAGCTACCCCATTTGGAGCATTGTTCGGAGATTGTGAGGTAGCTGCTCGGCGTCTGTAGCCTACTCTTTCTCCTTCATACTCTGTCATTTTACTTTACTTCCCAGACTTGTTGTCACGCCCCAAAACCAAGGGACGGGACCGACGCCTAATCAGGTGAACCCAGTCAAGCGGACCTGAATTGCCTTTCCTACCCAACGCATTTCCCCGTACATGCAATGCACCATATTCCATATGAAATAGAAACTTAGGATTTAAGTGTGGATTTACAAACTTAAGCCCATTTCTCTTTTAGCATTTCAACAGTTGATTCCCCAAAAAAACATACACAATACATACATAACTTTCCAATACGGACCACGATTCCGAATACGTACAGTTACTACCCAAAATACATATTTACACTTACGTCATGCCTACAGAGTCTCTACGAATACTAGGAGTTTATACATATACTTGTCGGCAACAAGGCCCCAGCTATACCTTACAATACATAACAGACTCAAAAGAGATGGCATGAATTACACACGACCTCGAGAGTAAGTGGGGCTCACCAGTACTGCTGAAAAATGAGGAGGAGGCACCACTCACGGCGAGCTGAGCTACCTACTATGGCCCCACATACATCCATATAAAAGATGTAGCGCCTCCGGGAAAAAGGGACGTTAGTACCATTAAATATACTAGTATGTATAAACAAACTTAACTCAATGTAAAATCAAACAATACACATATATGAGGTAGCTAAAGAAAACCAAACAAATATTGCACAGAGATACAGAGAATCACAAATGAGGTTTCCACAGTTTCTTATTTCAATCGTTTCCCCTGTTGTGGCGTGCAACCCGATCCTACCTGACAATCAGATTATACCCCTATTACTTATGTTGCAGCGTGCAACCTGATCCTACCGTACAATTTACACTTCACCCTTGTTACCTCTCCACCCTTATTACTTTTGTTGCAGCGTGCAACCCGATCCCACCTTACATTTCTGTTGCGGCGTGCAACCCGATCCCACCTTACATTTCTGTTGCGGTGTGCAACCCGATCCCACCTTAAAATCACATTTCATGGCAAACAATAATAGCCCACAATTTAATTACAAGGCTTTGTATCATCAAGAGTACAACTTCATATCAGCCAAACAATCATGTGTTCACAATAGTCTTTATCATCCATTAATTCAACCACAAAGATGATCATCAACAAGAATATAAATTCATTACAATCAACAATCCATATGAATTTAATCCACAATAAACCTTGCCAACAATGAGTCATATACGATATTTCCATGGTCATTTAGTTAAATTAGATCAATTCACAACTCCCTTTCATCACTTGTTACACAACCCTTATCACTTAGATAAGTTTACACGTTTGAGTTTATTATCATTCTTTCATACCAACATACTCAAGCATTTAACGAATCTTGCACATGATAGAGTAATCACATAGAAATAACCTTTCACAATTTAAATTATCACGATAGTCGACTAAGAAAATCAAAGAATGAAATCTCACATCTCAACACAACTGGACAGTCAATGCACATATACTCAGCAAGAAACTCAAAACTAATGTTCAGACACCAACAAGGTGACTCTATGAATATTAAAGTTAGCCATACATACCTCGAGTCATCCCCTTCTTAATTTCTATCACAATTCACCGAATCGTCTAGCACCGTCAATCTATTCCACAATGTGACATATTTCACTTAGAATTAGTAATCTTGTACGCAATTGAGCATTCTATCAAACACTATGTGACCCCTTAGACTACTAACCCCCTTTTGAGAATAATTACCCAAACTTGTTTTTCCCTTTACTAGATTACGGGGTTTAACTCACATGCATGCAAGATTTCATTTTTTATTTTCAAGAACCAACATATGTGTGTTTTATTCTTACACAAAATCTGAGAAATTGGGGAAATAAGGTGAAGACTTACCTCTTTGAGTGAAGAAGATGACAATAACTCTATAATTTTCGGGCTTGAGTGATTTTGGAAAATCAAATTGGATGATGTTGAAACCTTCTTTCTCAAGAACTTTCTTTTTCTCTCTCTATTTTTTGTCAGAAAATCGTCAAAAATGAAGGGAAGGGGCGTTTTATAAAATAGGGAGTCGGGTTTTAAATTTATAAAATAGGAGCCCCGACACAGAAATGCGGTCAGGAGTGCGATCGCATTCCTACTATGCGGTCCGTATTCTTGTCGCATAGTTGGCCTTCAAATGGTCCAAAATGGGAACCACACAGCCCAGGTATGCAACCACTATGCGGTATGCATATCTGTTATGCGATCGCATAGTGCGTCACATAACCTCCCTCACAAAAACTACGGGACAAGAATGCGACAACTATGCGGTCCGCATACCCAAAATGCGATCGCATTCTGGGCCGCATAATTGTCCTCAATTTGGATAGTAGCCTGCCTAGGTATGCGACCATTATGCGGTCCGCATACCTGTTATGCAATGGCATAGTGCGTTTCATAATGTGAAATTTCTGGAAAATTTAATCTTTCAATTTCTGGGATACTTTCTACTCAAAATACGACCATTTTAAGAATTTCTACAGTTATAACAGAGCACAGGGCGACCACTCAAAGCATAAAACTGGCTGGGTCCCCCTTGACCCTGCGCTCTACCCCTAGCTACTCTACGCCCTGCTTGTGTTGGATGGCGCGCTGAGGACGTAACGACTGATGAACTAGAGGGCTGAGCAGCACCCCTACTTGTGCCCTGATGGGGCGCACGACAATCTCGTTGAACATGGCCCCTCACTCCGCATATATAGCATATCGGAATATCCAAGTAATAAGGCTCAGTATGAAATATCCCACAATTAGGGCATGAGACCCTCCACTGCTGCTGGAACCTCCCACCTGAACAATCCGACTGATGAAACCTCCTGCTATCTGAACCGGGTCCAAAACGACCTCCCTACTAATAAATGTGCCCTGATAGCGGCGCACTGACTGAGGACTGAGCATATGACTGAGAGGGACCTGATGATCCTCTCCCTAGGGCTGATCTCACACCCCCAACTGAGCTCCCAGGGTTGCCGCTGACTAGGCCCTACTACTGCTCTCTCTCCATCCTTATCTTCCATTTCCGAGCCTCTACAGCCTGGGCGAATCCCATTATTTTCCCATAATTCATATCCAAATGAAAGGCAGCTGTAGCAACTTCATTAATAACCAAGGGAACAAGTCCCTAAACAAACCGACGAACTCTAGCCTCCATAGTAGACACCATGTGAACATCATATTTGGACAAGCGCACAAACTCCATATGATACTCCCACACACTCATATTGCCCTGCTTGAGGGCCTCATACTCTGTAGCACGGGCTGCCATAATCTCGACAGGCAAGAAATGATCCATAAAGGCATCCATAAACTCCTCCCACCTCGCCGGAGGGCTCCCCTCTCCACGGGAACTCTCCCACATTTCAAACCACGAATATGCTGCTCCCTTCAGACAATAGGAAGCCAACTCAACTCCCTCTATCTCAGTAGCCCTCATAACTCAGAGGGTCTTGTACATCTCATCAATAAACTCCTGAGGTTCGGCCTCTGGGTCGGTGCCTGTGAACTCTGGAGGGGCTAACCGTAGAAACTGGTTGACCCTGGAACCTGAAGAATCCCCTTGCTCGCTAGAGGATGTAGGGGCAGCACTTGATCTTTGGGCCTGAGAGGCCACTAACTGGGTCAACATTTGAATGGCTCCCCTGAGGTCCCCATCAAAAACACCGGGACCGGAAGCTGGGATTGAAGAAGGATCAGGAACATCAGCGGGAGGGACTTTAGAACCCTCCGCTGGAGCAGGAATAGGAATAGTCTGGCCTGGGATGGAAGAGTCACGCAGATTCAGGGTCGGGAAATCATTCTCACCCGCACCATCAGATAAAGAATTCACGGCCACTCATGGGGAGGCATTGGCCTTTAGGCCGAGTCGATCTCTTTTCTTAGGTTTTATTTACTAAAAATTATAACAATGCACGAGTTAGGGATAGACAACCTAACCTTCCACCACATCGCACGATATAGAATAGCAATAAAATGGTACTTTCCTAAATGTCCATGCAGCCCCCTAATTATAGATGTGGTCGACAACACACCGATAAGAAGGGCTCTACTAGAAACGGTTCCCAGACATCCTAGGAACTTTTAAAACCATAGGCTCTGATACCAAGTTTGTCACGCCCCAAAACCGAGGGACAGGACCGGCGCCTAACCAGGTGAACCCGGTCAACTGGACCTGAATTGCCTTTCCTACCCAACACGTTTCCCCATATATGCAATGCACCATATTCCAAATGAAATAAAAACTTAGGATTTAAGTGTGGATTTACAAATTTAAGTTCATTTCTATTTTAGCATTTCAACAATTGATTCCCAAAAAAAAACATACACAATACATACATAACTTTCCAAAACGGACCACGATTCCGAATACGTATAGTTACTACCCAAAATACATATTTACACCCACATCATGCCTACGGAGCCTCTACAATACTAGGAGTTTATACAATACTTTCCGGAAACAAGGGCCCGACTATACCTTACAATACATAACAGGCTCAAAAGAGATGGCATGAATTACACACGACCCCGGGAGGAAGTGGGGATCACCAGTACTGCTGAAAAATGAGGAGGAGGAATCGCTATAAGCGAGCTGATCTACCTGCTATGGACCCACCTACGTCCATATAAAATATGTAGCGCCCCACGACAAAAGGGATGTTAGTACCATTGAATAGTACTAGTATGTATAAACAAACTTTACTCAATGTAAAATAAAACAATACAATATATGAGGTATATAAAGAAACACAAACAAATATTGCAGAGAGATACAGAGAATCACAAATGAGGTTTTCACATTTTCTTATTTCAATTGTTTCCCCTGTTGCGGCGCGCAACCCGATCCCACCTCACAATCACATTACACCCCTATTACTTCTGTTGCAGCGTGCAACCCGATCCCAGCGTACAATTTACACTCTACCCTTGTTACCTCTCCACGCTTATTACTTCTGTTGCGACGTGCAACCCGATCCCACCTTACATTTCTGTTGCGGTGTGCAACCCGATCCCACCTTACATTTCTGTTGCGGTGTGCAACCCGATCCCACCTTACCGTCACATTTCATAGAAAATAATAACATCCCACAAGTTAATCACAGGGCTTCGTATCATAAAGATTACAACTTCATATCACCCAAACAATCATGTGTTCACAATAGTCTTTATAATCCATTAATTCAACCACAAAGATGCTCATGAACAAGAATATAAATTCATTACAACCAACAATCCATATGAAGTTAAGCCACAATAAACCTTGCCAACAATGAGTCATGATATTTCCATGGTCATTTAGTTAAATTAGATCAATTCACAACTCCCTTTCATCACTTGTTACACAACCCTTATCACTTAGATAAGTTTACACGTTTGAGTTTATTTCTATTCTTTCATACCAACACACTCAAGCATTTAACGAATCTTGCACATGATAGAGTAATCACATAGAAATCACCTTTCACAATTTCAATTATCATGATAGTCGGTTAAGAAAATAAAGAATGAAATATCACATCTCAACCGGATAATCAATTAACATATACTCACCAAGAAGGTCATACCGAACGTTCGGACACCAACAAGGTGACTCTACGAAGATTAAAGTTAGCCATACATACCTCGAGTCGTCCCCTTTTTAATTTCTATCACAATTCACCGGACCGTCTAGCACCGTCAATATATTCCACAATGTGACATATTTCACTTAGAATTAGTAATATTTTACTCAATTGAGCGTTTTATCAAACACTATGTGACCCCTTGACTACTAACCCCCTTTTGAGAATAATTACCCGAACTTGTTTTTCCCTTTACTAGATTACGGGGTTTAACTCATATGCATGCAGGATTTCACTTTTTATTTTCAAGAACCAACCTATGTTTGTTTTATTCATACACAAAATCTGAGAAATTGGGGAAATAGGGTGAAGACTTACCTCTTTGAGTGAAGAAGATGACAATAACTCGATAATTTCCGGGCTTGAGTGATTTTGAAAAATCTAATTAGATGATGTTGAAACATTCTCTCTCAAGAACTCTCTATTTCTCTCTCTATTTTAGGTCAGAAAATCATTTAAAATGAAGGGAAGGGTTGTTTTATAAAACAGGGGTCGGGTTTTAAATTTAGAAATTAGGAGCCCCGACACAGAAATGCGGTCAGGAATGTGATCGCATTCATGCTATGCGGTCCGCATTCCTGTCGCATAGTTGGACTTCAAATGGGCCAAAATGGGAACTACACTGACCAGGTATGAGAACACTATGCGGTCTGCATACCTGTTATGAGATCACATAGTGCGTCGCATAACCTCCCTCACAAAAAAACATGGGACAAGAATGCGACAACTATGCGGTCCGAATACCCAAAATGCGATCGCATTCTGGGCCGCATAGTTGCCCTCAATTAGGACAGTATCCTGTCCAGGTATGCGACCACTATGCAGTCCGCGTACCTGTTATGCGATCACATAGTGCGTCGCATAATGCGAAATTTCTGGAAATTTTAATCTTTCAAGTTCTATGATACTTTTTACTCAAAATATGACCGTTTTAAGAATTTCTACAGTTATAACAGCACAGGGACCTTTTCAGGCATCATTTTAGACATAGAAATTTTACGGGTCTTTACACTTGTTGCAGTAGAGAATTTTATTATACTGTATCACTTCTTAGATGCTCATGACGGTTGACTCCAGATGTTGGGGCTGTGTTTAGACATTCCGATCATTTTTATTGTTTTAAATGCTTAAAAGTGGAAATTATTATGAAAACATATGATAATTTATGTATTGAATGGGAACCTTATGATATTTTTTGTAAATTTGGCTAGCCTAGTACCACGATAGGCACCATCACGGCCAGTTTAGATTTGGGCTCGTGACAAGAATATTCATCATGAGAGTGTGAAGAATCTTCAAGCATGCTTTGATTTAACATAAAACAAGCGGGACTCAGAGATTTGATGTTTCATTTTGAAGCTAGGGTTTTCGGATTTGGGCATTTGAATTTAAAAGGAAAAAAAGGAAAAATTCAGCGAGGATCGTGGGTATTGAAGACGTAAGGGATGATTTCTGGGCGATTTAAGACCTTGCACGAATTTGTGCAACGTTTTCTTAATATATAGAGTGATTGGAATGAGGAGAAAAGAGAGGAAAGGGGAAAGGGTGGCGGTTGGGACAAAGAGAAAATATTTAGGGTTTGGGTAGGAGTTGGTCGTATCTAAGGGAGAAAAGGGGGAGATGGAACGGGAGCCGTTGGATCCTTTGATCAATAGCGTCGATTATTTTGACAATTCAGGGTCAAGAATAGTTTTATGGAGAAAGATCGATGGCCGCTGGATTCTTGTGATCCAACGAAGGAAATAAAATACAACGGGGCTTTTAAAATAACTATGGGATTAAACCTGGTCCATTGATGATATGAATTAACGGCTAGGATGATGTGTCTGTTTTGTGAGCGAATTGGGTGGGTGACGTGGAACAATACGGATAGCTAAGGAAGGGTAGCGTGGATTGCCAAGGTGGAGTAGAGAAGGGGTTTGGACCGGGTCAGATGGGCAATTGGGATATTGATTTCAAAAGTAACCATTTTAAATTTAATTATACAATTAAAAATGTAGTCATTTCAGCCTTTAACCCCTTTATAATTAATTTAAATAAACTCAAATAATTTCAACAAAATGTAATAGAAATTAAAAACATCAAATACACAACTAATTATTGTAATTAGTTAATTATTAAATATAATATTTCCTATTTGTGACACTAATTTTGAGTTTATTTTGAAATAGAAGGTTATTTTACAAAAATTAAGAAATATCCTTGTTAAATTAATTATAAACCTATGCAATTAATGTAAAAGTTATTTTAATAGTTTTAGAAATAGTAGGAGTGATATTTTTTAATTATAATACTAAATTATTACATTTAACACCGTTAATTACTTAATTGAAAAAAGTAAGTGTTTATTTAATAAAAATATATTCAATATACTTATTGAAAATCATTATGTGTAAGTAAATTAATTATAAATGGGTGGATGAAAAGTGGTCATCAACAACTGCCCCTCCTTGATCAGAGACGATGAAAGAGTTTTCGGGCAAAAGAATTAGCCACTTTTATCCCTACTTTAGGCACACATTAGAAAAATGGAATATGGTTTTAAGGAATATTATGGGTTATAGAATTAAAGAAGGAGTTATGGTAAAAAATGGATGTTTTTAAGGGAATTTTGGGAAATTGGGGCCGAATTTTTGCTTTGAATCGCACATACCTCGGGTTTAATGAGGATCATGTCTCATGTAGTTATGGAGTGATATTTTGGAGGAGGCGAAGCTCGTAGGAATTTCCCCAATATCGTATTATGATGATACTGCGATGGAAGATTTAGTACCCATGATAGCTTTGGACTATTGATTTGAAAGATTTGAAGAATTAGAGTTCCACTTATTGTTTTTCGTTTGAGTTTGGATCCTTGGCCCGCTTATGAGTTTGGTGTCCCTCATAGTGTTGTAGCTTGGTTGGTGCTTAGAATAGTTCCACTTCACGATGTTTGTTTCTGCAAAAACAAAATACACATATTCCCATATATCGTAATGCAAATATGTTAAGATGTGATGTAAATGATGTAAGAATAATGATGCATGGCTGCTGGCTAGCCGCTATTTGAGATTAGGACTACAAGATACTTAAATTTGACTTGATTATTATCCGGGTTGTGTATCGTTCCGCAGTTGTCAGAGCATTAAGTTTCCTCTCATTAGGAGTATCTCTGCACGATGGGGGTAGTTGACTTGTAATATAGAATGTATCCATGCGTGATGGGAGTAGTTTCATTGAAATGTAAAATGTATCTCAGCATGATAGGTGTAGTTGCATTGATATGTAAAGTATCTCCACACGATGGGAGTTTCTGACTTTAAAATGTAATCATCCTTTTAATCTGCATGAGAAAAATGTCAAAACATTCGAGATAACATAAAGAAATAAGGAGCGTGCCTAGGAGATATAACCGCTACAACTACTAGAAGAAGTAATTAAAGACATAACTACAATTAAAAGATAAAGTAGTGGGTCTTCTCTAACTTTTATCAAAACTTTCCCAAAAAGGTAATATATAACCACTACAACTTCTAGGAATTATAAAAGTTTCCCTAAGAATGTATTTTCTGTCTATTTTTAGGGTCCAGAATTTCGCTGAAAAGAATTTCCTTTGACAGGTTCTGCGGCCGCATAATTCCATGTGCAGACCCCACTTTTCTTTTGCTCTTGCATTAAGAGGAAATCTGCGGCAACACAATTGTCTCTGTGGGTGCACTTCAACTTCTGCGACCGCACAATTTGGATGCGGACACCAATTTCAAGAGGCTTCACACTTGGTCTTCTGCACTTTCTCTGAACTTATCAAACTTTATCAGTGCGACCTGCTTTTGCGGTCAATAATTTGGTGTGCGGATCGTGCTTCTGTTAAAATCCTATGAGGCTTCAAGGGATCTTCTGTAGACTACATAATCATCTGCGGTCGCAGAATTACTTCTGTTGATCGCACTTCAGCTTGCATTTTCCTTTTTTCCTTGTTGAGATGGAATACTCTTTTTTGAGTTAGATTTCTTCATTACGCTCCAATTGTCACGACCAAAAATCCATAAGGTCGTGATGGCGACGGACATCATTGTCAGGAAAGCCAATCATTAAATAGTTAAGTTAAATTTTCTTGTTTTACCATTTATGAAAAATCATTACCTTTCACTTTATTACATAATAACTAAATAAAATCCATTAAGTAAATACAATGGTTTAAATATTCCATTTTAGCAAATATATCCCAACACATCCCAGAACCCGGTGTCACAAGTACATGAGCAAATTCTAAGAATTTCACAAATACTACAAGCTTGTCCAAAATATAAATTTGGCAAAGAATTTAAACTGGAAATAAATACAATATGAGGGAGACTCTGTCAGCTGCGGATCGACTCCGGATGATGCAGCTCGCCTAAGTCTTTAACCAGCCACGTCGCTATGAAAGTACCTGTGCAATAAAAATGCACAGCAAATGTAGCATGAGTACGAAAACAACGTGTACTCAGTAAGTCGCCCACCTAACCTCAAAGAGGTAGTGACGACAGGTCGAATTAGACACTCACTAAGGTCCAACAAATTAATTTAACAGAATATGATGAACACGGTAGGCATGTAAAGGTAGTAAAGCAACAAATATATAAGGCACTGAAATCCAAGTAAATACTGGAAGTTAATAACCAGTTACTACTTAAATAAACTATTTCTTCTTTGTTTTCCCCCAAATATCTTAAAAAAACTATTTCTTCTTTCTTTTCCCCCAAATATCTTAAATAAACAATTACTTCTTTATTTTCCTCACAATATCTTATCACTTCAAAAACCATGAAAAATATTTAACAATTTAGCATGCGCATACGGGATAAGGACAACCGGCCGGAGCCATCATAATAATCATCTCTGTGCACTGCCGAGGGTCGAACGGCCCGTACCATAAGTGCACCTTTCAATAAAATAATCATGTATGTGCACTGCCGAGGGTCGAACGGCCCGAACCATAAGTGCATCTTTCAATAAAATGATCATATCTATGCACCGCCGAGGGTCGAACGGCCCAAACGATAAGTGCATCTTTCAATTCACCGTGGCGTACGGCTCGCTCCCATGAGAGTGGGGGAAATAACACTCTGCTCGCGGAATGTAAATTGCGAAGTGGTCACATGCAGTCATGCACAATCAACAGTCCACCCCGACTACATCGGGAAAATGAATATTCAAGAAAATGATAAATTTCTCTTTTAAAAATCACAAAAATAGCATTTAAATCTTTTCTCGAAATTCATTTTCCAAGTTCAATAATATTAAATAATATAACCTTATCCGGAATACAATTATCCACGGAGAAAAACAATTCTCTTTATAGATGATTAAGAAAATGAGCTCTAGTCTTCTTTAGATATTCATTTACGATTTCGATTATATTAGCAGTCCAATATTACATGCAAGATCACAGATAAAATAGGCAAGGCATGCTAGTGGGTCTTAGACTACCCGGACATGGAATAATAGTAGCTACGCACGGACTCCCATCACCTCGTGCATACGTAGCCCCCAGCAGATAGTAGCACATACTTAATTAGTTTACCTAGGAGGACAATTCCCCCTCACAAAGTTAGAAAAGAGACTTACCTCGTGTCGAATCTACTTCCCGGACCAAGAACGCGCCCGAAACTCCAAACTCACCTCCTAAGGACTCGAAACTAATCAAACGTTACGTAAATATATCAAATTATACTCAAAAGCTTGGATTCTTCTATTTACTTAATCATTTCACCTTACTTTTAAAAATCCTAAAATTTACCCCTGGGCCCACATGCTCGGATTCCGAAAATTTTCGAAGGAACCAATTACCTATAGCCAAAGGATCATTAATATATAGTTTTGGTGTGATTACATGGAAAATTACTTGGTAATTCTCCCAATATATATAAAACCCATGTTTTTACTCTAACCCTTGAATTTCCACTAATTAATGAGTTAATCTACCTACGAATCCAAGTATTAGACTAAGTTTATGATAGGAATTACTTACCTCCAATAATTAGGTCGTTTTCCCCTCTTGCATGCTCAAAATTACCCCAGGGAAGAAGAAGAAGGTGAGGAAAAATCAACTAATCCCGCTATAAAAACACACTGCCTAGTGGTTTCCTCTATGCGAACGCAGCCTGGGCAGTGCATTCATGATGCCTTAAGCGACCAGGTCTGCATGGGCCTTTTATGCGGCCCTACGAATGCACAGGGTAAGAAGGGCAGTTGGGCTGGTCCAATGGCCGGACTCTATGCGAACATGGGAGAGGTGTGTGAACGCACTGGTCAGAAGCCCAACCCAGCGCGATCGTGGTGCCTTTAGTGCGAACGCACAGGGCATTCACCACTCCTCCCCAGTTCCTTATTCGCGAACGCGGTCACCCCTCCACGAACGCGGATAGAAAAACCAGACCTGGAAATTTTGTGGTGTTTTGAAATTAGCTCCGAGGGGTCCGAAACTCACCCGAGCCCCTAGGGACCCCGTCCAAAGGCACTATCAAGTCTGTATTTGTGATACGGAATCACTCGAATTTTCAAAACGTGAAAAACAACAACAAAACTAAGAAGTCGACCCCAAAACAAAATTGAATCAAACTTTGAACTTAAAGTTCTAGAATTCTCTTTCAATGCGCCGAACCTACCTATACTACTCGAAAAGACACCAAATTTTGCAAGGAAGTCATAAATGACATTACGTACCTGTTACAACTTCCGCAATTGCATTCCGACCCCAATATCAAAATTTCCACTTCCAGTCGGATTTCTCAAAAACCTTCAAATTTCTATCTTTAGCCCAAAACACTTCAATATAACCTACGGACATCCGAATTCACTCTCGATCGCGCTCCCAACTAAAGAATCACCATACGAAGCTATCCCAAGCTCGGAATCCTAATCGGACGTCAATATCACTGAAATGCGCTTTAAGACAAACTTAGGATATTTCGTCAAAATTGTTGACTTCCACAATATACACTATAACGCTCCTGGGTTATCCAAAGCCCGATACGGACATATGCCCAAGTCCGAAATCATCATACGAATCTGCAGGAACCTTTAAGTCCTGATTCGGAGGTCGTTTACTAATCCAATCCTAGCCAATTTCTCCAACTTAAGGCTTCTGAAATGAGAATTTTCTTTCCAATTTGACTCCGAACTTTCCGAATTTAAATTGTGACCATACGCACAATTCATAATACCTGAAATGAAGCTGCTCATGACTTCAAACCGTTGAACGACGCGCTACATCTCAAAATGACTGGTCGGGTCGTTACATTCTCCCCCACTTAAATAAGCGTTCATCCTCGAACGTGCAAAGAACTGCTCTGGAGTTTTCTGAAATCACTGTTTAACACCTCGAGCACCTGCCCGTGCTACCACAACCCAGTTGAGTACATTAGCTTGATTAAATTTGAAGATTTATTCTTTTATCCATATAATAAGCTCAGAATCCAGTTCCTACACCTGAAATTTCTTTGCCAGGCCTAGTTCCAATATATACGATCACCGTATCAACTACCACACGATAATACCAAAACATGACAGCATACCATTGCTGAATTAGCACCATGCGCCGCATAATTCATCATCTGACCGCAATGACACTCCTTGAACCTTAATAGCCAGAATTCCATGAATCTGACGCTCCCAGGGAACCTTATGATATATATATATATATATATATATATATATATATAAGTCCTGCTATAATGCTGGCAATACCACCACAACGGAGGAGACGGGTAGAAATTCATAACCAACTGCAGAGTTAACAAATCATTGAATGTCTCATCTTGACTAGAATCATCACCTCATTATGAACCAACCGCTGGTAATTGTCCTTCAGTGTACTTCACATAATCTTATCGTGCTGATCCCTGATCCAATAATCTCGTCTCACCCAATATGAACTGCTCAGACAACAAATCACCCCAACATGACCCATAGTATCACATGACATCACAACGTACCAATAGGCCATAACTCGAACATGATACATAAATAAATGACTCAGGAATAGTCTACTCGACTCACACAACTTATTATGAACTCTTCTTAGAAAATAGAAAGTAAAACACAGGAAAAATAAATATAGGAACCTTACTCATCATCACATTGTTGCGGTGTGCAAACCTATCCAAATAACATACCCGTGGCGGCATGCCGCCCGATCCCATCATAAAATCTACATAAGAAGATACACACCGAGCTAAATTGCTCATTACCACAAAATATCGAACATCGGTCACAAGCACGCTAAGTGCACAATACCATCCCGGGGAGACTGATAAAGTCATATATATATATATATATATATATATATATATATATATATATATATATATATATATATATATATATATATATATATATATATATATATATATACTCTGGATCTCAAGAGACGTCCTGCTCACATAACAGCATCACTGCGCGGAGATCTCAACACATAATAAATTATCAAGTCGTTTCATGACTCACATGGCACAATCATATTATCACATGAATTTGACGAAGACGTAACAACATCTGCCGTTCTAATACCCTTCCATGAAAAGCCCTCTACTGAAATGAACATGCCTGGCTCATATGGAGCCCATAATCATATTTAAATTCATCCACAAACATCGAGTCTACCTTGCTCGCACCAAATTAAGCTAATAGCTTTACCTGGGTCCATATTAACCCACTTCCTCTCATAATATTCAAGAACAACCATCATAGTCGGGACAAACACCCCACAATCCACAACCAAATGAACTTAACGCCTTCTAGGCATAAACCCTCAAACAAGAAATATTGCACTTCTTCATACACATCCAAATCTTCAATCCATTAACTGACTACATGTCACACTTATACAATCTTCTCGTGGTTACACTCCCACGACCTTCCACACCAGGTAACAAGTCTGCACACCCACATCACCGACCACACTAACACTACAAAACACATCAAGAACCCATGACCAGGGTACAAAGCCCTTTTCACCGAATATCTATCTCAGGTGATACTGAAGATAACACCAACTTACTCTGAATTTTCAAACCACTTTTTCTTGTCCATCCGAGCTCACGAAATCCTTGATAACACCGAACCGCAATCTCGATTCTCACTCCTAGTTACATACTACTTACCGCACCTAACATGCCAATATGAGATAGCTCAAGAATTCCATCATAACTTCTGAACCACCAGTAGGGTGAACACTTCATCATATAGAAACCTTTTACTTAACTCAATTCAACAGTACCATAACAACACACGAGTAAATTCCCACAATCACAATACACGCAAATCCTTAAGTAGTGGTCTGAACCACTGTAACCCTTCTGGGATCCGCCTACACCTGACAGGCCATAGCACTCGAATTCTCCCACAAGAAATCTATTACGACGGCCGACAAGCCCCGCACCTACCGGACCAAACCACATGCATGAGTTAATTACACTGACGAAACTGATCACTGTCGTAAATGTGTCATTTCAACCATGGCTAATCAATCTATCTTATTTTAATCATCCTTAACTACCTCAGGAATAATAGTAACTTCCTTCAACTCGTAGCAACTCAGCCCCCACTCGTCCTGAGTGACCTTGATTCACAAGGCCATGCTGCCTAAATCCCATAACCCGTCTCATATCCTCCTGATAATCTTTCTACAACCCGGAGTTTATTTCTCTCACTCCTCGAATACTATCATGCACGCTAAAACATATCGTAGAACACCCCAACCATCTTCCTTTTTCTTAGAAATCACTCTGCAAAAGCTCTATTCTCAATCATACTACTGCCTGAAACCCTTAAACGCCGCCTTCTTAACTTTGGAATTCACTAGGACTGCTATTGAGAGTCACCCACTCTGACTGGCTCCGAATACAAACAACTCCAAGGCTATTCTAGCACATGAACACCCTTTTTAATGCGGCATATGATTAAGTCACTACCCTATAGCTCGCCTATGCATTACGAAAAATTATGAATCTTCTAAAGCCTAACCCTGGTCCGATAGGACCAACTTTTGCACACATTCATCAAATCCCATGCACAATTACCATTCTACTCTTTTCCCTTACCTGTACTAACTTGCCAACACGCCAACAATCCGCAATCCCACGAGAAGACAATCCTACAACTCAATTGCATATGGTGGGATTCCCCCACTTAGCCCGAAGCTACTCCTTGCACCGCTCTAGACCCTGCTGAGATCCTTTCTCCCTTGTTAACATGATCTTGCTCAACCGATCTGTCCAATTCTTCCAAATTCTCTTGTTAGCACTCCCTAAATATTCAAATTCTCTAGCATCATTCACATATTCTGCCTCCTACTGAATAGCCACCAGAATCCCTCACAGAATCTTGCCAACCACACAATCGCTAACCTACTCAGAGGAGATTACCCACCTGTGGAAATCACCAACTGACACTCCCTCCAACGACGTTGTACTGCACTATCCCTACGACATCAATACTCATCTTAAGCCCGTTCTCATTCTCCAACCTTACCATTCCTCCCGCTCCCCATGGACATCTACTAACTGCGCTACAATACCTTCTAATTCACCACTATGCTGCCGCTCCCCCACTTTGCGACTGCTCGACTTCCGCTTCTTACACCTGGCCTCCTAGATATGGAACCACTGCCTAGCCTCAATTCAATATCATTCTCTGCCAACCACATTCTTCAACACTTCTTCACCATACTCTGTCCCCATGCACCCGAAGAAACCATGGCACTGACGAACTTAAGACATTTCATTCGATTAGTGACGACGACATCACATCACAGGTGCATATCCCATCTTACTTGAAAACACTAAGACTTACTGCCTTATCAACCCCAACCGGACCATTCATAATCCAAATGCCTTTCCTCAGCCGGAACTAAAATATTAAAATCTCAAAATCAAACTCTGAGAAGACCTCTCTTCAAACCGTTCATCAGGACTAAACATATGGGCAAGCGTTCTATCATTATATCGACATCGCGCGATAACCAATCGTAAACATCATCGCAACCTGAGCACAGCCTCAAAGTGCTCAGAAACACAGAAACCGAGCTGAAACAACATATTATCCTTCTGCAGGGCCACACGAACAGCCCCAACCAATTACACATGGAGAACATCTCGCATCATATCCGTAGCACCATTTCAATTCCTCACATTCCCGACTCATAACAAGCGCTTCTCGACGCGTAAGATTGAGTAGGAATAAATATAAGCATAAGCCTTAAATGAATCAAATCGCACGATGAGGAATCAAGAAGGGAAGTACTCCTAACAGCCCGGTAGCCTCTCTAAGATAAGTATAGACGTCTCCGTACCGATTTGCAAGACTCTACTAGACTTGCTCATGACTCTTGAGACCTAAGGGAACCTAGAGCTCTGATACCATGTTGTCACGACCCAAAATCCATATGGTCGTGATGGCGCCAGACATCATTGTCAGGCAAGCCAATCATTAAATAGTTAAGTTAAATTTTCCTATTTTAGCATTTATGAAAAATTATTACCTTTCACTTTATTACATAATAATTAAATAAAATCCATTAAGTAAATACAATGGTTTAAATATTCCATTTTAGCAAATATATCACAACACATCCCAGAAACCGGTGTCACAAGTACATGAGCAAATTCTAAGAATTTCACAAATACTACAAGCTTGTCCGAAATAAAAATTGGGCAAGGAATTTAAACTGGAAATAAATACAATGTGAGGGAGACTTTGTTAGCTGCGGAAAGCCTCCAGATGATGCAGCTCGCCTTAGTCTCCAACCAGTCACGTCTCTATGAAAGTACCTGTGCAATAAAAATGCACAACAAGTGTAGCATGAGTACGAAAGCAACGTGTACTCAGTAAGTCACCTGCCTAACCTCAAAGAGGTAGTGACGAGAGATCGAATTAGACACTCACTAAGGTCTAAAAAATTAATTTAACAGAATATGATAAACACGGTAGGCATGTAAAGCTAGTAAAGTAGCAAATATATAAGGCACTGAAATCAAAGTAAATACTTGAAGTAAATAAACAGTTACTACTTCCTCATCGCCCCCCCCCCCAAATATCTTAAATAAACAATTTCTTCTTTGTTTTCCCCTAAATATCTTAAATAAACGATTACTTCTTTGTTTTCCTCCAAATATCTTATCACTTCAAAATCCATGAAAAACATTTAACAATTTAGCATGCGCATACGGGATAAGGACAACCGGCCGGAGCCATCATAATAATCATCTTTGTGCAGTGCCGAGGGTCGAACGGCACGTACCATAAGTGTACCTTTCAATAAAATAATCATGTCTATGCACTGCTGTCACGACCCCAAATCCAGGCCAGTCGTGATGGCGCCTATCATGGAACTAGGCCAGCCAGAACTTTACTCAAATCATTATAAACTCCCATTTACCTCTTTACTATATTGATTTCCCATAAAAGTTTCCTATAAACAATTATAAAAATAGTCAAAACTATACTGAATAATAAATACAACCCCTGAGAACCTGGAGTCATTGGTCATGAGCATCTACATAAATATACAACTCAACGAAAATAAATTCTACAATATTAAACAAGAGAGGGGAGCAAGACTGCGAACACACGCAGCCACCTTGCAAACCTCCGAGGATCTCTGGAACAGATAGACAGCTCGCCCTGACCTAACACCTGAATCTGCACACAAGGTTCAGGGAGTAATGTGAGTACGCCAACTCAATAGTAATGAAAATAAATCAGGTCTGAGTAGCAAGAAACAAATAAAAACAATGTCACCAAGTCACAATATACACAACCTTAGTTTCTAATAGTATAACATAGACATACGAAATCATCATGTCTTAAAAATCAACTTCATAAAAAATCCCTTAAAGAATGCACATTTTTAACTACTTTAAAACAAAGGATTTGGTATGCAAATGAATGGAGAAAAATCATAGTAGCCCCTCGGGCAAAACATGTTTCATAATCAGCCCCTCGGGCATGCCTCACAATCCTTCAGTACCTCACAATCACTCAGCACCTCACAGTCACTCATGCCTCCCAATCACTCTTCACTCGCACTCGGTGAGCTCACTGGGGGGTGTGTACAGACTCCAGAGGGGCTCCTTCAGCTCAAGCGCTAATATCACTCAGCACCTCACCATCACTCTTGGCCCTCGGCAACACTCGGTGGAACCACTCGAAAATCCCCTCGGGCGAATTAGTAAAATAGGGTACTCGACCCGAAAACGTCATTTTTAATGATCATGTAGTGTAAATCAGGCTGAGTTTCAAATAAAACAGTATGCACATTAGTAAAATCATCAACGAATAGTGAGGAAAACAGCAGTAAAAAGCCCTCAAATGGTCTAAACAGATCGGCACAAGTCCCCAAACACGGCTTACAACCCAAATATTTCATAAACTTTTAGAACATGATTTAACATAAGGTTTTGAGTAAATATGCAACTCATTAGTTGTCGCGGAGAGGATATAGTCCAATCCAAAAATTAGTACGCGCCACATACTAGTCATCCGACATGTGCGCCATTCCAAAATCAGTAAGAAAATATGTAATCCGGGGTTCCATACCCTCAGGACAAGATTTATAGCCATTACTTACCTCTACTGGGCTGCGACACTAGTCTGCAATGCTCTTGCCCCTCGAATTGGCTCCCGATTGCACCGAATCTAGCCAAAATCAGTTTAACATCATTAATATATACTCAAGGAACACAACCCAATCGAAAATTATCAAATTAATCAAAAATCTTGAAATTCGGCCAAACCCGAGCCCCGGGCCCACATCTCGGAACTCGATAATTTTTACATCACTAGAAACCTCGTCCTCCCATGATTCTACTCGTACCAAAATCCTCAAAATTGGATCACAATTGCCTATCCAAAACCTCAAAAGAATTTCAATTTCTTCACCCCCTTCTTCCCAACCTTTTCCTACTCGCCTAATCCAAACAAAATAGCATAGGAACGAGATTATAAACCAAAGAACTTACCTTTGCTGAAGAATATTTAACTTCCCTCTCTAAATCGCCTTCAAAGGACTTCTCCCACATGCAAATTGATAAAAAATAAGAAATTTTGTGGAGGGTCCTTTTTATTTCTTTTCTGCCCAGTCATTTCCGCTCCTGCGGACAAATGGTCGCACCTGCGGTACCAGGTGCGCACCTGCAAAAACTCACTCAACGGGTGCGATGCTTCTTTCACACCAGCAACATCACAGGTGCAACAAATTCCTCGCACATGCGCACCACTCCCCACTCAACCAAATCTCGCACCTGCGGAGCCCAGTCCTCTCCTGCGGAACCGCACCTGCGGCTCCCTTTCCGCAGGAGCGAAAACACCAGCAATCAGCAACTGCAGATTACCAAAAATCACTCCAAACTTCCCGTCAACCATCTGAAATCAATCCCGAGCTCCTCGGGGCCCCAACCAAACATACCAACACACCCCATAGCATCATTCAAACTTAGTCGAGCCTTCGAAACACCAAAAACAATACGAAAACACCAAATTTACATCAAATTCAAGCCTAAGAACTTTGAAATTTCAAAATTATGCCAACTACGCCGAAATCAACCAAAAAACCTCTGATTGACCTGGAAATTTTGCACACCTATCCAAAATGACATTTTGAACCTGCTCCAACTTCCGAAACTCTATTCCGACCCCGATAGACTATTTTCCACTACCGACCGGAAAGCGCCAAAATCTAACTTTCGCCAATTCAAGCCTAATTCTACACCGGACGTCACAAAAATATTTTGAACACACTACTAAGCCCCAAATCACCTAAAGAAGCTACCCGATCCATAAAATCCGTATTCCAAGTTCAGTTACCAATAAGTCAATTCTCAGTTGACTTCCTCAACCATTAGGCTACCTTGAGAGACTAATTGCCTCAATGCTCACCATGACCACTCTGAACCCGAACCAACCGACCCAACACACATAAATGAAGGTGAAACGGAAGAAACGAGGCTAAACTCTCAGAACGACCGGCTGGGTCGTTACATCCTTCCCCGCTTAAACATATGTTCGCCCTCGAACGTGCCAAGAGTTGTTCTCCGACACTATCAAACTGTTACACATATTACCATGCACATACCCGAGGGTGATCCCACGTCACCCTATCCCATATAGGTCCAATAGCACAATACCGCTAAAATTTCGAAATCCAAATCCTGGCCCATAAACCTTAGAACCAAATTCCCACTTCTGAAATGATATATAGGATCAGAATTTCCATAACTATAAACTGAAAAACCCTGAACATGCTGAATCAAGCCCTATACGTACCCCGGATGAAATCACATATTACACTGTGTGACTCAAACACTTATAGCAATAACTCTTTAATCACAATAACTGCTCAGAACAACCCAATATTGGTACACTACCTCTTATCAAGAAATGCCTCGCTCTAACACTTCCATATACTGCCGATGATGAAGGAAGCACATAGAACTAACAATCATTCGTCCGATCAGCCAGACATGAAACTCCCCCTTCCCAAAAAGGAATTATAGCAGATTTCTAAGCCGACTCCCGATATAAGTCCTTCCAACTATGCTGTAGAAAATTTCGAAAATATTCATTCTAGGTCCAATGACCTCCTCTCATCCATCATAACCACCGTGAAGACATGACACCTCGATACAATTCAAAGCCAAAACCTATGCAACTGGTGCACTTATCAACAACTCCCCAATGAAATCAAATTATATAAAAGATCCACACAAGAGGACTATCCTGCCACTAACAATTACCATCACCATATCATATTAAAAGCCTGGCACACACCATAAAAATAAAAAACACATGAATCCGACACCAAAGGTCATACCCCTACATAACTCCGCTACACTGTGCGATCTCATCCAACCGCTGGTTTACTTGAAATATTTAAAGACACCTTGCCCAAAAATCAATAACCACTCGAAATTTGACATCAAGTACTCAAAGTGCTTTGCCACAACCACATGGGAAAACCGGATGATACCATGCCACCCAAAATATAAGGTATATAACCAACACGCCTCAGTCCCGCAACGCCCAATTAATTACCTTACTCAAATCTAGCTATAAATCCCAATTAGAACTGCACCATATGTGTATATGACCAATAATCACAACTCCTCCCACACCGAAGGGTAACTCATAGATCACTCTAGAACATGAATAAACTCAATCACAATCGAATAGTACCTTCCTCGATAATAGAAATTCGGAGCCAACAATTTCGACCCGGTGCAGAACACGCACCCATATTAGCCTACCAATGACACTAAATTAAAATCACCCACAACAGATAGACAACTTACCGAAAAGTTCACAATGATAGAATCATGGTACATACTAACATCTGCATAGCTTAGATCGCATCTCCACAGTCCATTACCACATAATATGATGTTTATGAGAACTCTTAGTCTCGAAGTCCAGGAAACGTACGGATTACTATATCTGATCACAACTCCACCGCTCGAATACATAACACATCCCAAAACTCATTCATTCCACGGGGAATACCCCTATAATTCTTCTGTTCACCAAGAAACCTTGAATATCCACACTCGATCCAACAATAGGGCGCTGCGATACCAATGAAGTACCCTTAATTCAAACACATTGCTCTTTCTGAAATATAAATCCTCATCAAGTCGCACCCATTAGTGACATCATCTACCTAGTCATCTGAAATTGCCCATGCTGCCTAGGAATTTATGACTTTCCTTAAAGAACCAAACCGTGACTTCACATATGCAAATATCAACTCCACCCAACATACCGCACACACCATGCCAACCTAGGAAAAACACGGGAACTCCATGGTCCCTTATGATCCACAAGCAACTACGTAACCAAATAGACAAGAACTTCCATTGGATCCCCTTTAGAAACAACTCACTACGCGCCACAAGAAATATGCACCCTTAACCGCGGTAGAAATCACCAGGAACTCTCAAAAATCCCATTTGCATAACACCAAGCCATCAGGACTGAACTCTTCTAACTCAACCCAACTACGCAGACCACCACAAATCCAAGAGTATTGCTAAGAAACACCCGAAAACTCGTCAACTTAAGAACAACCAAAGAACTAATTGTATCCCTTACCATGCCGATCCGTCCTACTACCAAGTTGCCCTATTTACCCAAGTTCCTTATGACTTACCTTCAAATTGATACTTCTCCCTACCGTAATACCACAATTTGCAACCCAGATTCACCACACGCAACCCAAGCATAAAACCATACAGTCTAAGGCTCATAAGCGACTGAATACTCCCTCAATTATCCCCAATTGCACCACATTGGAAAAACTTACCCTGAAGAGGCTTCTGCAAATCTATAGCCATTACCTTTACCTTTCTGATACAGATATGTAGAATACCACAAGTCTTGACATCCTCTAACGTAAATCTCAATCACATTGAGCAATTAGACATAATCGACCTGACCCGTTTGCACACTAACATACTAGGGAAGTGATCGACTCACTTGAAATCACATGCACATGCATACACTACGCACACTACACCTTTAACAATTTCCACTAAATCATTCAATAGAACCCAATTACCCAAACAAGTTCACTACAACCTATATCGAAGAAATTTCCCTTACTTATGACATTCCCGGACCCCATACATGTAGGTCATAACTGATTTACCACTATACCTCGAACTCAAACCAATACCACACATAATCATGTAATCAACTTATAAATAACGAAGTCCCCCACTTGGCTCAAATCCAAGGATCAAGATAAACAAAACTATGCCCACACATTATCACTGCCACCATGATGTGGTGAGATTCAACTAAATACTTCATAAGCTTATATGACCCAAACCATCTAACACACAAGTCAATTGCCAAATCTCGAATCCACCATTACAATAGTCACGCCAACTTCCACAAGCGACCTAAACTCCAATTACAAAATATATTTTACTGGTAGGAGAGAACTTATTACAGAACTACATAGGGACCACACACCCTAGGACAACTCGCAGGAGATACCCCTGCCCTCTTAGCCTCAACTGTTGTCTCTCCATACACTTCTGAAGACCAAAACTATCACGCAATCACTATACCTTCCTGCATCTGAACACAACCAACACCTACCCTCGAGGCATCACAAGACGCGGTAAAAACCTGAAGCTGATGGCAGAACTAACACTGGAGCGGCGGTCACAAAACTCTCGAGCTTCTGGAAGCTCTACCCACAAATGAATGACCACATGGATACCCTCACCGGACACCACGTGTCCCAATAATGCTACTGAACTGAGCCAAACTTTATACTCGGAGAATTGACATAGAGCCTTTCCTCCCTGAATCCTTATAATGCCATCCTCAGATAATGAGTATGCTACACACGGCTACGCAAATATGCCAGGACGCCATCAATGAATACAATAACAAGGAGTGCTAATACGGCTGGAATACACCATCAATCAAACACATGAACGTTACTGGGGCAAATGATCAACTCAGAAGACATTGCCAGGAACTCATAGCCCAACAGAGAAATCCGCTTCACTCCACAACTACTCAACATGAGAAGTCTTCCAACATACTCACAACTCAGGCCATATACCGAATCAAGAATGAAATCAAACACTCAATAAATCTTACCACGTTTCCAACCAACCCTTTCGACACATTTCAAAGTCTGAACACATCTAACCATCAATTCACACCCACCATATAGGCATCTAGTCACCAATTCTCATCAATAAGAACACGAACAGACATACAAGTCCCCAATTACATGTGCCCACATAATGAAAATCTCAGTAATCAAGCCACAGAATAAATTCGGCCTCAAATCCTCCAGACTGGCCCATTACCTACATGTCAAAATCACATCTCACCCATGGAAGCCACAAGACGTCGATGCACAGCTGATACCAGGCGCTCTCAGGCGCGCTCGAATACATGAAATGAATTCAAGAGTTACGCTCTTGGCTGAATACAATGGATTCACACGACAAGAATTTTAAAAATATGAGACTTTCCTAAGGGTTTCGTAGCATCTCGAAGATAAGTACAAACGTCTCTGTACCGATCTGCAAGACCCTACTAAACCTGCTCATGACCGGTGAGTTCTATGTAACCTAGCGCTCTGATACCAAAATGTCACGACCCCAAATCCAGGCCAGTTGTGATCGCGCCTATCATGGATTTAGGCCAGCCAGAACTTCACTCAAATCATAATAAACTCCCATTTACCTCTTTACTATATTGATTTCCCATAAAAGTTTCCTTTAACCAATTATAAAAACAGTCAAAACTATACTAAATAATAAATACAACCCCCGAGAACCCGGAGTTACTGGTCATGAGCATCTATATAAATATACAACTCAACGAAAAAAAGTTCTATAATATTAAACAAGAGAGGGAGAAGGACTGCGGATGCATGCAGCCACCTTGTAAACCTCCGAGGATATCTGGAACAGATAGCCAGCTCGCCCTGCCCTAACACCTGAATCTGCACACAAGGTGCAGGGAGTAATGTGAGTACGCCAACTCAGTAGTAATGAAAATAAATCAGGTCTGAGCAGCAAGAAACACATAAAAACAATGTCATCAAGTCACAATATACACAACTTTACTTTCCAATAGTATAACATAGATATACGAAATCATCATGTCTTAAAAATAAACTTCATAAAAAGTCCTTTAAAGAATGCACATTTTTAACAACTTTAAAACAAAGGATTTGGTATGCAAATGAATGCAGAAAAATCATAGTAGCCCCTCGGGCAAAACATGTTTAATAATCAGCCCCTCGGGCATGCCTCACAATCCCTTAGCACTTCACAATCACTCAGCACCTCACATTCACTCATGCCTCCCAATCACTCGTCACTCGCACTCGGTGCACTCACTGGGGGTGTGTACAGACTCCGGAGGGGCTCCTTCATCCCAAGCGCTAATATCACTTAGCACCTCACCATCACTCTTGGCCCTCGACCACACTCGGTGGAACCACTCGAAAAGCCCCTCGGGCGAATTAGTAAAATAGGGTACTCGACCCGAAAACATCATTTTTAATGTTTATGTAGTGTAAATCAGGTTTAGTTTCAAATAAAACAGTATGCACCATGATGCTGAGTAAAATCATCAACGAATAGTGAGGAAAACAGCAGTAAAAAGCCCTCAAAGGGTCTAAACGGATTGGCACGAGGCCCCAAACACGGCTTACAACCCAAATATTTCACAAACCTTTAGAAAATGATTTAATATAAGGTTTTGAGTAAATACGCAACTCATTAGTTGCCGCGGAGAGGACCTAGTCCAATCCAAAATTCAGTACGCGACACATACTCATCATCTGACATCTGTGCCATTCAAAAATCAGTAAGAAACTATGTCATCCGGGGTTCCATACCCTCAGGACAAGATTTATAGCCATTACTTACCTCTATCGGGCCGCGACACTAGTTCGTAATGCTCTTGCCCCTCGAATTAGCTCCCGATTGCACCGAATCTAGCAAAAATCAGTTTAACATCATCAATATATACTCAAGGAACACAACCCAATCGAAAATTATCAAATTAATCAAAAATCTCGAAATTCCGCCAAACCCGAGCCCCGAGCCCACATCTCGGAACTCGATAATTTTTACATCACTATAAACCTCGTCCTCCCACGATTTTACTCATACAAAAATCCTCAAAATCGGATCACAATTGCCTATCCAAAACCTCAAAAGAATTTCAAATTCTCCACCCCCTTCTTCCCAACCTTTTCCTACTCAAACCCTTAAATTTTCAAGCTTAATCCGAACAAAATAGCATTGGAACGAGATTAGCAACCAAAGAACTTACCTTTGCTGAAGAATCTTAAACTTTCCTCTCTAAATCGCCTTCAAAGGACTCCTCACGCATGCAAATTGATGAAAAATAAGAAGTTTCGCGGAGGGTCCTTTTTATAATGTTTCTGCCCAGTCATTTTCGCTCCTGCGTACAATTGGCTGCACCTGCGGTCCCAGGTGTGCACCTGGGAAAACTCACTCAACGGGCCAATCCCGCACCTGCGACCATTTCTCCACTCCTGCAGTTCGCAGGTGCGATGCTCCTTTCGAACCAGCAAAATCGCAGGTGCGACAAATTCCTCGCACCAGTGGACCACTCCCCACTCAACCAAATCTCGCACCTGCGGATCCCAGTCCGCTCCTGTGGAACCGCACCTGCGGCTCCCTTTCCGCAGGTGCGAAAACACCAGCAATCAGCAACTGCAGATTACCAAAAATCAACTCCAAACTTCCCGTCAATAATCTGAAATCAATCCCGAGCCCCTCGGGGCCCTAATCAAACATACCACACAACCCATAGCATCATTCAAACTTAGTCGAGCCTTCGAAACACCAAAAACAACAAGAAAACACAAAATTTACATCAAATTCAAGCCTAAGAACTTTGAAATTCCAAAATTTCGCCAACTATGTTGAAACCAACTAAAACACCTCCGATTGACCTACAATTTTGCAAACATATCCAAAATGACATTACGAACCTTCTCCCACTTCTGGAACCTCTTTCCGACCCAGATAGCCTATTTTCCACTACCAACCAGAAAGCGCCAAAAATTAACTTTCGCCAAATCAAGCCTAATTCTACACCGGACATCACAAAAATATTTGAACACACTCCTAAGTCCCAAATCACCTAACAAAGCTACCCGAGCTATAAAATCTGCATTCCGAGGTCGTTTACCAATAGTCAGCTCTCATTTGACTTCCTCAACCATTAGGCTACCTTGAGAGACTAATTGCCGCAATGCTCACCATGACCACTCTGAACGCGAACCAACCGACTCAATACACATAAATGAAGCTGAAATGGGGGAAACGTTGCTAAACTCTCGGAACAACAGGCTGGGTCATTACAACTGTCGAGGGTCGAGCGGCCAAAACTATAAGTGCATCGTTCAATAAAATAATCATATCTATGCACAACCGAGGGTCGAACCACCCAAACCATAAGTGCATCTTTCAATTCTCCGTGGCGTACGTCCCTCTCCCATGAGAGTGGGGGAAATAACACCCCGCTCGCGGAATGTAAATTGCAAAGCGGTCATATGCAGTCATGCACAATCAACAGTCCACCCCGACTACATCGGGAAAATAAATACTCAAGAAAATGATAAATCTCTTTTTAAGAATCACAAAAATAGTATTTAAATCTTTTCTTGAAATTCATTTACCAAGTTTAATAATATTCAATAATATAACCTTATCCGGAATACAATTATCCAAGGAGGAAATCAATTCTCTTTCTAGATGATTAAGAAAATGAAATCTAGTCTTCTTTAGATATTCAATTACGATTTCGATTATATTAGCAGTCCAATATTATAGACAAGATTACAGGTACAACAGGTAAGGCATGCTAGTGGGTCCTAGACTACCCGGACATGGCATAACAGTAGATACGCACAGACTCCCGTCACCTCGTGCGTACATAGGCCCCTATAGATAGTATCACATACTTAATTAGTTCACCTATAGGTACAATTCCATCTCACAAAGTTATAAAGGAGACTTACCTCGTGTCGAATCTACTTCCCAGACCAAGAACGCACCAAAAACTCCAAACTCGCCTCCCAAGGACCCGAAACTAATCAAATGTTACGTAAGTATATCAAATTATACTCAAAAGCTTGGAATTCTCTTATTTACTTAGTCATTTCACCTTACTTTGAAAAATCCTAAAAATGCACCCCGGGGCCCACATGCTCGGATTCCGAAAATTTTCGAAGGAACCAATTACCCATAGCCTAAGGATCATTAATATATAGTTTTAGTGTGGTTACATGGCAAATTCCTTGGTAATTATCCCAATATATACAAAACCTAGGTTTTTACTCTAACCCTTGAATTTCTACTAATTAATAAGTTAATCTACCTAGGAATCAAAGTATTAGACTACGTTTATGGTAGGAATTACTTACCTCCAATAATTAGGTCGTTTGCCCCTCTTGCATGCTCAAAATTACCCCAAGGAAGAAGAAGAAGGTGAGGAAAAATGAACTAATCCCACTATAAAAACACATTGTCCAGTGGTTTCCTCGATGCGAATGCAGCCTGGACAGTGCGTTGGAGATTCCTTAAGTGACCAGGCCCGCATGGGCCTTCTATTCCAATGCGAAGGGGTCCCTGCTAACGCACAGGGTAAGGGGGCAGCTGGGCTAGCCCAATGGCCGGACTCTATGCGAACGTGGGGGAGGTGTGCGAATGCACTGGGTCAGAAGCCCAGCCCACTACGATCGTGGTGCCTTTAGCGCGAACACACAGGGCATTTACCACCCTTGCCAAGTTCCTTCTTCGCGAACGCAGTCACCCCTCCGCGAACGGGGATAAGGAAACCAGACATGGAAATTTTCTAGTGTTTTGAAATAAGCTCTGAGGGGTCCGAAACTCACCTGAGCCGCTCGAGACCCCGTCCAAATGCACTGGCAAGTATGTATTCATGATACGTACTCGCTCGAATTTTTTGAACATGAAAAACAACAACGAAACTAAAAATCCGACCCCAAAACCAAATTGAATCAAACTTTGAACTTAAAGTTCTAGAATTAGCTTTCAATGCGCCGAACCGACCTATACTACTCACAATGACACCAAATTTTGCAAGAAAGTCATAAATGACATTACAGACCTGTTCCAACTTCCGGAATTGCATTCCGACCCCGATATCAGAATTTTCACTTCCGGTCGTATTTCTGAAAAACCTTCAAGTTTCTATGTTTAGCCCAAATGATTTCAAAATAACCTACGGACATCCGAATTCACTCCCGATCGCGCTCCCAACTCTAGAATCACCATAAAAAGCTATTCCCAGGATTGGAATCCCAATCGGACATCAATATCACTAAAATGCGCTTCAAGCCAAACTTAGGAATTTTTTTCAAAATTGCTGACTTCCACAATATACACTGAAACGCTCCCGGGTTATCGAAAGCCTGATCCGTACATACGCCCAAGTCAGAAGTCATCATACGAACCTGTAGGAACCTTCAAATCTCGATCCGGAGGTCGTTTACTAAAAATTCTAATCCTAGCCAATTTCTCTAACTTAAGGCTTCTAAAATGAGAATTTTCTTTCCAATTTGACTCCGAACTTCCCGAATTTAAATTCCGACCACACGCACAAGTCATAATACATGAAATGAAGCTGCTCATGACTTCAAACCACTGAACGACGTGCTAAATCTCAAAACAACCGATCGGGTCATTACACCATGTCACGACTCGGAATCCCACCTTCGAACCGTGATGGCGTCTAATGTTGAACCCGCTAGACAAGCCAACGTGTACAGTTAAACTAACGTGATAACATCAAATTAACAGAATAAGCAAAAAAAAAATAGTTCACAACTTAACAGCGGAAATAAATATAGTTTCAAAAACTAAGTAAAGAAAACATAATACAACGTCGCCATAATTTCCCAAAACCTGGAGTCACAAACTCACGAAATGTCTATAAGAGTGCTAAATACAAGTCCCAAAGGAAATACATGACTTTCTCTGAAACTAGAGGAAAAACAAGACAAAAGTGAAGACATAGAGATGGGAGAGACGCCAAGGCCCATGAACGCCAGCGGGTATATCTTGAAGCCTCTAGGATAAGCTGGAAGACACTCCCACTAATGATGTCCTCCGGGTCCGGCTGCGTAATCTGCACAACATAAAGAAGTGCAGGTGTAGCATCAGTACAACCGACCCCATGTACTGNATAAATAAATAAATAAATATAGATATACAACGGAAAAGAAATACAGGGAGAAAACAATCAATAATGAAGGGGAACACGCTGTGGGGAGATAACAGTTTCATATAAATAATCTCAAATAAGGAAAAGAACAACAAGGCCAGAATATCAATAAAGATCATAAATCACAAGCTTGCACGGCACCATCCTTCGTGTTTTCACTCTCCCCCTCACCAATCAATCGTATAAATAATCGTGTGCACGGCATCACCCTTCTTGATTTTACTCTCTTTCCTCACAATATAACTAATGAATATCTGTACGAAATGGTACATCATACGACACGGCATCACCCTTCGTGCTTTACACTATTTCCTCACAATATCGAACAATGCACGACATCACCCTTCGTGCTTTAACGCTCTTACTCACAATAGTAAACAGTGCACGACATCACCCTTCGTGCTTTAACACTCTCCCTCACCCAAACAACAATCACAAACAAGGGCAAGGGAGTAAACAGAATAGAAATAGAAATCCTGGCAAGGGAACATCAATTAAGCAATTAAATCCCGGCGAGGGAACAATAATTCAATAATTAAATCCCAGCAAGGGAACATCAATTAAAAAATTAAATCCCGTCAAGGGAACAATAACAGTAATCTCAACATCCCAGCAAGGGAGACAATATCAAAAGCAACAATGACCCAACAAGGGTATATTTTAGTAACTCTTTCTCTTTCTTTCACTTTCATTTCATAATTTACTCTATTACTTGAGCCAATGCTCCAAAGGATTAAATTATCTCATATATCTTCACCATTCGTTCTACAATCTGAGCCAATGCTCCAAAGGATTCAATTATCTCATATATCTTCATCATTCGTGTTACAATTTGAGCCATTTCTCCAGAGGATTCAATTATCTCCTATATCTTCATCATTCGTGTTACAATTTGAGCCATTGCTCCAAAGGAGTTTAAATATTACAATTCCCTTCACATGCTCTTCACAACATATAGAAATCATCAATTAAGCATGGAAATTACAACAAAATCAGAATATTCGCAATATAAGGACTCACAGTCATGCTAGACACCAATGTATAGATACTTGTCACCATGACTATACATCATATTTGACAATTAGCAAGTAGCAAATAATACTCAACTCCTATTCCCTTAAGCTAAGGTTAGACCAAACACTTACCTCGAACCGGCTCAAAAATTAACTCGAAACCACACTTTTGCCACGAGTATCCGACTCCAAATGGCCCAAATATATCCAAATTAATTTCATATTGTAAATAACATCTCAAGAAACTGATTCTACTATTTAATTCAACGTTACGACGCGAAATTAGGTAAAATGACCAAAACGCCCCTCAGCCTAGCATCTCGGAGTCGGATAAATATTACATTTTCAGAACCCTCGTACTCTCACGAGTCTATCCATATAAAAATCTCTCAAATCGGAGGTCAATCACCCACTCAAATCCCAATTTTAGAAAAACCTAACTTCTACCCAATTTCACCCATGGGAATCTTTGATTTTAAGTTGAAAACATATTAAATGATGTTAATTATTGAAAGAAATGAGTAAAAACCAACTTACAACTAATTTGGAAGAAGTCTTGTTCTTGGAAAAATCGCCTAAGAGTGTTTGAGTTTGAGAAAATATGAATAATGGAGTCAAAATTCGGTTTAAGTGCACTGCAGTCCACTGGTTGGCATGGGAATTGCGAACTGGGGTTCGCAATTGCTACACCCTTGACATGGTAATTGCGAAGTATAGTTCGCATTTGCGAAAACTGAGCAGAAAGAGGGGCATCACATTTGCGACCAGAAATGTCGCATTTGCGAAGGTCTCATACTCGCATTTGCGAACAACCTGGTCCTATTTGTGATTCCTTGCAAGCCAGTGTACCTTCGCATTTGCGATGAATAGCTCGCATTTGCGATGCTGGCTTCACAAATGCGAAGCCTGCATATCAGTTGCACCCGCAAATTCTAAGTTCAAAAATGCAATCCATGGCCTATCCAAAACTCACCCGAGCCCTCGGGGCTCCAAACCAAATGTACACACTACCTCAAAAACATCCTATGAACTTATTCGTGCGATCAGATCGCCAAAATAACATCATATACATCGAATTAAGCCTCAAAATCCATGAATTCTATCAAATTTCATAAAACATCAAATTTTCTATTCTAAGTCCGAAACACGTCAAACGAAATCCATTTTCAACCAAACTTTACAGAAAGTGCTTAAAACCATATATAAGACATGTAACGGCGCCGGAACCAAAATACAGGCCCGATACCATCACTTTCTAATTAGATTTCATTTTCAATTTCCTTAAATATTTTCAGAAAATAATTTTACTCAAAAATTCATTCCTCGGGCTTGGGACCTCGGAATTCGATTCCCGGCATACGTCCAAGTCCCATACTTTCCTACGGACCCTCCGGGACTGTCCAATCACGGGTCCGGATCCGGGTCCGTTTACCTAAAATGTTGACCGAAGTCAAATTTATTCATTCTAATATCAAAACTTAGCATTTTTCACAGAATTTCACATTTAAGCTGGCTACGTGCCCAGACTGCGCATGCAAATCGAGGCAACCCTAAATGAGGTTTCCAAGGCCTCGGATGCACGGAATGGGTAAGAAAATAGGTGATGACCCTTTGGGTCGTCACACACAAATCCTCCGACATGCATGCAATTCACACAATTTTATTAGAAATGGAAACACAAATCACTATTTTCGGATGAAAACTAAAGCAAGAAGTTGCTAATAAGTGGTTAAAATTAACATTTATCACGCGTGAAATTAACATCAAATGAATCTGTGGAAGGTCTCAATACACTTAAATTAAAGCTAGTACTCAAAACGACCTATCGGATCATCACAGTCTCTCTTTTTGTTTTAGGACTTTCAAGAATTTAAATTATTCAGTTTAAACTCTTAATTACTTTGATCTAATGTTTCTTCTGTTTACCTCAAAAATATGAGTAACAATTAAATTTGATTGATGATTTTAAAGATATGTGATATAATCCAATACTAATTAATAAATAAGTAATGTAGAGTATAAATGAGAAGAATAAATGAACCAAACCGGTGTTGTTAGAGTAGTATAGACCTCGATGTGAGTTAAGAGCAACAAAGCAAGAACAATAAAGTAAGTATAATAAAGCTAAAGAATGATTATGAAGAGCAATGAACAAGAAAAGTGAGATAGTATATTCCTTATCAATGATCAGACTGTCTTTACAAATGATTGGGGTCCTCTTTTATTGGTACAACTGTATAACAACCTAGTACAAATTTGTATTATTTGTACAAATCTATCCCAGGATTTCCTCCATGATACTTGGGGACGTAGTGAGAATCTTTTCCTTTCCGTAAAAAACTCATATCGGCATTATTCTGCGTCGGCCGTGTTTTCTCCGATGCTCATCGAGCACCTAGTCCCCCCAGCCTCTTGTTCCACCTTCAAGCTTGACCTCGACCTCTTCCAAACGTCTGACCTCAATGTAACTTCTGGAGCCTACAAAAATTGGCCGTGAGATTTTGACCGTATACAGATAGTCCCTACGTTTTTCAGAATGAAATGATAAGAAACGATTCTGATTCTCGACCCTTCGATGCTCCTACTATGATGTCAGTCTCGTGATGTCAGCAATTGGTGTGACTAAAAGTAGTGAAAGGTCACGTCTGCACAGTTTTTGAAAGGCCATTAATGAAAAGTGGCTATTGGTCAGTCGTTTAGCTTCTTCAATACGCATAGGTGATTCCTATAAATATTTCAACCCATCTATTTGCAAACTTTACTTTCCACAGCACCCTAACTTCCCCATTCTTTCTACATTTATCCTTCTCTTGTGCCCATTTAATCACCACCTTTATTTTCTTCTTCTGAATTTTTCAACAACAACAATGGCCAAAACTTCTAAGACCGTTCCACAGAAAGTAAAAGCCTATTTGTTATCACGCCAATCTAAGAGTAAAACGGTGGTACCACCTCGTATTGAGGAGTGCACTCCCGGTCCTTGTGAAACATCTTCCGACTTTAAAATCGATAGGCCTACTTCGATCATGGGTCGATGTGAACCTATGTCCCGATATGTCAGTTTTATAACTAGTTTTGAACTCGACCAGGTGAAGACAGACTGTAATTAGGGAAATAAAGATGTGGGGATCCCTTCCTCCGAAGAGGATTGTAACGACCCGACTGGTCGTTTTGAGAATTTAAGCTCCGTTTAGTGGCGTAAGGTCTTGAATAGTTTCACATTGTGCATACCGGCTTGTGTGCATGGTTGAATTCAGTTACCAGATGATTCGAAGTCAAATTGGAAGAAGGATTTTTGTTTCGGAAGCTTAAGCGGTGGAATTTGACCGGAATTTTGACTTTTTATGTAAACGGCTCCGGAACAAGTTTTGGATAATGTCAACAACTTTTTATGCTGATTTTGAGCTTAGGCGTGCGTCCGAATTTAGACTTGGAGTTCTATTGAGTAAATTAAGGTAATTTGGCGAAAAGTTGGAAACATTTGAAGTTTGGAAAATGGAGTAGTTTGAAAATAGTTGAATTTTTAGGTTATCAGGGTCGGAATGCAATTCCGAGAGTTGGAGAAGCTACTTTATATGAATTGGGACTTGTCTGCAAAATTTGACATCATTCCGGGTTGACCTGATAGGTTTCAGCACGAGTTTAGAAGTTGAAGATTTGAAAGTTCCAAAGTTTGATTATTGGTGTGATTCGTTGTTTCGTCATATCTTGATGTGATTTGAGACCTCGGGCGAGTTCGTGTTAGGTTATATGACTTGTTTGTGTGTTTAGACAGGGTCCCGGGACCTTGGGTGTGTTCCGGGAGGTCTACGGGTCAATTCCCTCATATTTTTGAACTGCAGTTTTTTTGCTTCTGGTGTTCTACTTCGCGATCGTGAACAACCTTTTGCGTTCGCGATGTGTTGTTGCCGACTACCTAGAATTCCTTCTTCACATTCGCGTTTAGCACTTCGCATTCGCGAAGCCCTGCAATTCTTCGCGTTCGAATCCCCTCCCCCGCGTTCGCATAGTAGAAATTAGGGGTTGGGGGCTGTTGGTTATTTCTTCTCCATATTCTCATCAAGTACCACGCGTTCGCGTAGGGTACTGCCTTTTGTTCTACGTGTTCGTACGTCTCCTTACACGATCGCATAACACTGCCTACCCCCTTATACGCGATTGTATACGCCCTTCCGCGATCACGTAGCTCATTTTTATGCAGAAGCTATTTTCCTTCTACGCGATCGCATACCTTCTCTCGCGATCGCGATGCACAAATTCCTGGGTAGACAGAATATAATCCAAAATCGAGGGTTAGACCATTTTATTCATATCTTGACTTGTGGAGCTCGATTTTGAGTTATTCTTTGAGGATTTTTCACACAAATCGATTGGGTAAGTGTTCTTCACCTAGAATCTAACATATTCCATGATTTAGGCTTTGTTTTTATCATTTAAATATGTGTTTTTAGTTGGAGAAAATGTTGGGTTTTGAAGAAAATTTCTAAAATGAAAAACCATGATTTTGAGGGACGAAATGGTATCGAAAATTGGTAATTTTTGTATGGTTGAACTCATATTGGAATGGATACTCGGATTTTGTAAAATTTGTCGGGTTCCGAGATGTGGGCCCAGGGGTCGACTTGTGGACCGATTTTAGAATTTGTAAAATATTGAAGCTTTATTATCCGGAATAGTCCCTTATAAGTTTTATGTGTGTTTTGAAGTTGTTCGAGTTTGTTTTGAGCCATCCGGGAGCCTTTTCACCGAGAAGTCCATTTTAGAGTACCGAGTTGTCGTTCTTGAGGTAAGTATCTTGCCTAACCTTGTTTGGGATAATTTCCCCTTAGGATTTGAGTCTTCTATGTTGATTGTAGTCCGTGTACGCGAGGTGACGAGTGTGTGCTCTGACTTATTTGTAGAAGGTTGACCTCTTAGGGTTCTTAGGTCCTTGTATTCACCTTGTATGAAGTTGTCCTTGATACGTTTGAGTCCTTATTCGCTAGTTTCCCCTGTACATGCATTGATTAGAACTAATTTCTTTAGGATCCACCCTTACCGCCTACTTGACTCTTATTTGACTTAACCAAAGGTTTTGCCTCTCTATCATCATGCTATATTTTCATAAGCTGCCTATAATTAATTGAATTGTTGAATATCCCTCATAATTGTTCAACCTCATAAGGGGTTTAGATAACTGATATCTTAGTCGACTTGTCCGTACCTGGAATTATTTTACTTGTGTTGTCTTCTTGTTGTTGACTTGAATTTGTGGATTTGTTGCTTGTCTTATTTTTCCTTGGTCAAGCTGTTCTCTTTATACTTGTATTCCTTACCGTGATTATTCCTTGTGAACGATGTTCTACTGTTTCCTTGTGAATTGAAGTTCTTGTATTGATTTATTCGCCGTACCTTGTGTCATTGTCATGGTTGCTTTGTTTTTGATGCGGTGATGTATGAGTTTTTTGCCGTGCTATAATTGTTGTCTTTGGTTGTTGCACTGCATATTTAAATTGGGGACTATGGACATATTCTGGGAGATCCCCCTGTACTACATATCTAAATTGGGGACTACGAACGTATTTTGGGAGATCCCCCCCCCCTGTACTGCATATTTAAATTGAGGACTCCTGATGTGGGAACATCCATCGGGGGGAAGGACATCTTTCGGGAGTACCTCGTTGGAATCGAAGAGGGCCCCGACCTTGACACTTCGTTCATATTTGAGGAGGATGAGAAGCTTCGTAAGCAGGTAAACTTTGCCTTAACAATTATGTTTAGAGTTCGATTTTTGTCTTTCTGACTCATTTTCTTTGTGATACGGCTGTGATACTCTTCAATCAATCTTTTTCCAAGTCTCGGCTGAGCTTGCCCGTTGTGAAGCTGAGCTCAAGAATCTCATGTTAGAGATGGACGACCTCAAATCTCTCTACGCAAAAAGAGAGGGTGAGATATACGTCCTTCGAGCAAATTCGGAGAAGGCTTCCCAAGAGCGGGTAGAGATTGTCGAGCAGGTAATATAACTTTTGTGGGCCTAATTCATGTTCACCTGTTTTGGTATCTAATGCAAGACTTTGATGTTCCAGTAGAAGGCCGACCTGGTGGAGCAAATTCGAGAGGAGCTCAAAACCAAAAAGGTTGAAACCCTTGGGTGGAGACAACACAGGGACTATCTCGCCTTAGAAAAGGACACTCTACGGGAAAAGCTAGCCTCAGTCGAGAACCAGCTTCGAAGTGCAAAAGAGGAAAGCCGTAAATTTGAGGAGCTTCATGCTAAAGCGGTCGCCAAACTTGCTAAAGCCAAGTCCGAGGCTGAGGCATTCATGTCCTCGTATCGAGCCGATGATGATGTTGCTAAATCTTGGGCGCAGGAGATTTATGTCGCAGCCAAACTCAAGTTAACATGTGCTATCAACCATACTAGGCTGGAATCCGAAGACAAACTCTCGATGAGGTGCATTCTAGAGGCTTCGACCTCTCGAGTGACATCGATAAGGTAAAGGATTTGGAAGAAGAAGTAGCTGCACTGCTCTCCATCGACGAGGATTCTGCCAGTGGCTCCGAGAGCTAGGGATAAGGAGATGAAGTCCTCGATGAGGAGGAAGTCCCCAAAGATAAAGCTACCGAAGATGTACCTCCTATGGATATTGCCTCCGAGCAAGTAGCCCCGAAAGTAGATTAGGTTCTTTTTCTTCTTTTTTGTAAGGGCCCCTCGCAGGAGTTGTAAATGTACTTTTGAAATCATTTCTTTAAAAATACAAAAAACCTTTTTGTTTCATCTTCGTTTCTTGTTGAATTATGTTTTGTCTCCATTCGTTAAAATAAATTGATGTTTGTAGATGATAAGTTCGAGTATTGGACTCTCAGGGTTCAATAGTTGGGCTAAACTTTAAGCTTATTGAACGCAGGCTTGAAGTGATGGGATTCTTGAGCCCGAGCTAAGTGAGGTCTCGAGCCCCGTGTGCTTTGGCCTATATATTCTTAAATATTGGCTCTTAGGCTTTAATATTGGCCCTTAGGATCTTTTAGGTTAGCCATTAGGCTCTTTTAGGTTTGGCCAATTCGGCCTCTAAAGTGGCTATAATGTTTCCCTCTTTCCAGCTAAAAGACTTAGTGAAAAATTTGTATGCCTTAGCATGTGTTTTTTGTACTCGTTGGATCTTTCGAAGATTCGATCGTTTGGGACCTTGTTTGTAATTCATTGTGTAATGATAATTGAATACCTATTGAGGTTTTTTCGAAAGCTGATATTGTCGAAGCCTCGAAATCATTCGAGATCTGGTTTTATCAAAGCCCTTTATCATTTGCTTTTTTCGAGGGTAGCCTGATTTTACTATTTTTTCAAAGTGTTCAAAGGCCTTTAATTTTATGGCGGAAGTCGGACATCTATGAATCGCATTATTTTGGCCGTAGACTTTTCATATCACCGTAGCCTTTCATATGGCCGTAGCCTTTAGTATGGCCGTAGCCTTTAGTCCCCGAGTATGGTGGCCTTGGCCTTTGTATCGAGGGGATGCCTCTTTGAGGTCTTATGAGTTCAAATATGCCTCTTTGAGGTCTTATGAGTTCGATTTTTTGATGATTTGATGTGTTGAATGTCGATGAGAGTCCCTGAGTATTCGGGGTACATTTGCATTGTAGCCCTTGAGCCGTTTCTCATAGAATTATAAGTGTGAAACTCATATAATAGTAAATTTCTTTGAAACACAAAGTGTTTTGATATAGAAAAAATGCTTCTTTGAATAATTGATACATGCGTAGATGTTTTGCCGTTGGGGGCTCGATTATTCTATATGGACACGGTTCGTTTGACCGTTTGGCCTATTACAAAGTTCTACTATTGAGGCCTTCATTAGCGTGAATTGTTTTCTTTGAAAATATAACCTCCAAGGGTGATGCCCCCAGTATTCGAGGTTGATTGAAAAGAAGCCTTGAATACTTTGTTGAATTGCTCTTAGGTAGCATATAAATGTTGCCTCGTTAAATACCTTGCCGGAAAAATACATTTGGGATAAAACGCGATCTAAGGGAAAAAGAGTGCAACGCATGCTTTAAAACCCAAAATCTTCGAGTTGAAGGATGCTTCAATATCTCCAGTCGAACATCTGCAAGGAGTTAATCTTAAATATAAATAAAAAGGGGAGAAGGTCATACCTTAGCAATAATATCATTTGAGCAGTGATATGTTCCAATTGTTTGGTAGTTTCTCTCCCTCCATTGTACTAAGATTGTAGGATCCTTTACCTACGACTCTGAGGACTCGGTACGGTCCTTCCCAATTAGGGCCTACATTCCCTTCGTTTGGGTCTCAAGTATTGAGGGTGACTTTCCTTAGAACTAAGTCCCCAACTCCGGAATGGCGAAGGCTCGCCCTTCGGTTGTAATACCTCTCGATCTTTTGCTTTTGCGTGGCCATTTGAACTAGTGCGGCTTCACGCTTTTCATATAATAGTTCGATACAAGTGTTCATAGCTTCATAGTTCGAATACTCGGTAGTATGCTTAAACCCGATGCTAGGTTCCCCGACCTCGATCGGAATCAGCGCTTCGGACCATACACCAAAGAAAATGGGGTTTCCCCCGTGCTCGATTTTGACGTTGTTCTATATGCCCATAGAACCTCGGGCAATACTTCTCTCCATTTCTCTTTAGCATCATTCAACCTTTTCTTCAAGTTGTGAATGAATGTTTTGTTTGTGGACTCAGCCTGGCCGTTTGCGCTTGGGTGATAGGGCGTAGATAGGATCATTTTGAATTTATGGTCCTCAAAGAATTTTATCACTTTGCTGCCGATGAAATGCTTCCAATTGTTGAATGCTATCTCGGAGGGTATGCCGAACCGACACACGATGTGGTCCCATATGAAGTCAATGACTTATTTTTCTCTTATTTTCTCGAAGGCCTGCGCTTCCACCCATTTTGAAAAGTAGTTAGTCATAAAAAAAAAATATTTAGCTTTACCTGGCGCCGTTGGTATGGGACCGACGATGTCCATCCCCCATTTCATGAATGGCCACAGGGATAAGACCAAATGGAGTTGTTCACCGGTGTGATGGATCATCGGTGCGAACCTTTGACATTTATCACACCTCCGAACAAACTCCTTAGTATCTTTTCCATGATATCCCAGTAATACCCTGCTCTAATAACATTGTGAATCAGAGAGTCGTCACCTGAGTGATTCCCACAGGTGCCTTCGTGGATTTCTCGTAGTACATAATCGGTGCCCCCCGGTCCCAAGCACACTTCCAGTGGTTCGTCGCAGGTCCTTCTATATAATGTTCCATTTTCATCAAGTGAGAACCGAACTACTTTGGCTCGTAAGGCTCTCAATTCTTTTGGGTTCAAGGGGAGCTTCACGTGCTTCAAGTATTCGACGTACTTATTCCTCCAATCCCACATCAAACTTGTTGAATTAATTTCTGCATGGCCTTCTTCGACCACCGACCTCGACAATTGGACGACAGTTCTCGGGACAATACCATTTTCTTCAATTGACGACCCCAAATTTGCAAGTGCATCAGCCTCCTGTTCTGTTCTCGAGGTACATGGTCCAGTGTCCATTCCTTGATGTGATGCAATGTCACTTGGAGTTTGTCTAAGTACATTTGCATTCTATCTTCTCCAACCTCGAAGCTTCCGTTTACTTGGTTTACTACCAAAAAGGAGTCACACTTTGCCTTAATGACCTCTGCTCCTAGGTCCTTGGCCAGTTCGAGACCTGAAATCATGGCCTTATACTCAGCCTCATTGTTAGTTAACTTAGAAGTTTTGATAGATTGTCTTATGATATTTCCTGTAAGTGGTTTTAAAACCATACCAAGACCAGACCCTTTCACATTCGAGGCATTGTCCGTGAAGAGGGTCCATACCCCCGAAGATTTACCCATTTTTTGCAAGAGTTCCTTTTCTACTTCGGGTAAAAGGGCAGGCGTAAAGTCAGCCACGAAGTCCGCCAAAATTTGGGACTTGATAGTCGTGCGTGGTTGATATTTGATATCATTCCCTCCAAGTTTGATGGCCCATTTGGCCAATCGTCCCGATATTTCGGGCTTATGCAGGATATTTTGTAGTGGGTATATAGTCAATACATATATAGGGTGGCATTCAAAATATGATTTTAACTTCCTAGATGCACTTATTAGTGCAAGTGCTAACTTTTCTAAATGTGGGTACCTGGTTTCAGCATCTCCTAGGGTCCAACTTACATAATAAATAGGAAATTGCGTACCTTGTTCTTCTCGAACCAGCACTCCACTTACCGCTACCTCGGACACAGCTAAATACAAGTAGAGTTTTCCATCCTCCTTCGGAGCATGAAGTAAGGGTGGGCTCGAGAGATACCGTTTCAATTCTTCTAAGGCTTGTTGACACTCTGGAGTCCATGCGATATTCTTGAGTAGGGAAAATAAATGATGACTCCAATCCGATGATCTCGAGATAAACCGGCCTAGGTCACCTATTCGTTTGGTTAACCATTTTACGACTTTCACATTGTTTACGACGGTGATCTCCTCGATGGCTTTGATTTTGTCAGGGTTGATCTCGATCCCCCTGTTCAACACCATGAAACCTAAGAACTTGCCTGAGCCAACTTCAAAAGCGCATTTTTCAGGGTTGAGTTTCATGTTGTACTTTATTAAGATGTTGAACGTTGCCTGCAAATGAGTCAAATGGTCTTCTGCGCGCAGTGACTAAACTAGCATGTCATCAATATAAACTTCCATAGATTTAACTATCTGATGTTCAGACATTTTATTAACTAGGCGTTGGTATGTAGCACCTGCTTCTTTAAGCTCGAAGGGCATTATGTTATAGCAGTATGTACCATACTTCGTAATAAACAAAGTATTTTCCTCGTCTTCCGGGTTAATTTAAATTTTATTGTATCCGGAGTAGGTATTGAGAAAAGTAAGGATCTCGTGGTCGGCCGTAGCATCGATCAAACGACCAATGTTGGGCAATGGGAAAGAGTCTTTAGGGCATGCTTTGTTCAAATCTTTGTAGTCTACACACATTCTAAGCTTGTTTCCCTTTTTAGGGACTACTACTACATTAGATAGCCACTCGGGATATTTTACTTCCCTAATGGATCTTATGTTAAGAAGTTTGGTTACCTCAACTTTAATAAATGCGTGCTTTACCTCGGACTGAGGCCTCTTCTTTTGTTTCACCGGTTTAAATCTGGGATCGATGCTTAATCGATGGGTGATTATCTCCGGTGGGATACCTGTCATATCTAAGTGGGACCAAGCAAAGCAATAAATGTTATCGATAAGGAATTGGATGAGTTTTTTCCTGAGTTCGGGGGTTAATCCCGTCCCCAGGTATACCTTTCTTTCCGGTAGATACTCGATCAATATCACCTGCTCAAGTTCCTTGATCGTGGACTTCGTCACATCTTACTCCTCGGGGGCGACGAAAGCTCGAGGGGTAAGGAAATCTTCCTCTTTGTCCTCGATCACCTGTTCCTCGGGCTCAACCAAGGATATAGACTGTAATTGATATTTGGTTACATGTTTGTCCTTGACACTCGATTTTTCTGATGTAGAGGGCCTCGATATTGGTGCTAAGTAAAGGACCGCAAACATCTCCTTAGCTGCGTGTTTCTCCCCATAAACCATTTTTATGCCATCTTTTCTTGGTAACTTAATCATTTGATGAAGGGTTGATGGCACTGGCCGTATGTTGTGGATCCACTGCCTTCCAAGAAAAGCAGTATACCTTATGTCACCTTCGATGACATGAAACTTTGTGTCTTGTATGGTTCCGACCACGTTTACTGGGAGAATGATTTCCCCCTTCGTTATTTCACTTGCCATGTTGAAGCCATTGAAGAATCGAGATGCTAGTATGATATGGTCAAGTAGCCCGAGCTGCTCCACGACTCTCGATCTGATTATATTTGCTGAGCTACTTGGATCCACGAGAACACGTTTAACTTGAACTTTATTTAAAAGAATAGAAATTACCAGTGCATCGATGTGAGGATGAGATAAGCCTTCGGTGTCTTCGTCATTGAACGTGAGGGTGTCCTCGGGCATGTAGACCCGAGTCCGCTTTTCTCTTGTGATTGATACTTTGGTGATTTGAATATGGGTCCTTGTGGGACGTCGACTCCTCCGATGATCATGTTAATGACATGTTGGGGCTCTTCTGGTTTGTTCTTCCTGTTGGCGTCTCTTTCTCTGAAGTGGTTCTTGGCCCTACCGCTGAGAAATTTCCGAAGATGCCCTTCATTGAACAATCGAGCTACCTTCTCTCTCAGCTGCCTACAATCCTCAGTCCTGTGCCCATGTGTACGTGATACTTGAACATCAAGTTGGGATTCCTCTGAGGAGGATCAATTTTTATGGGTTTAGGCCATCTGGTATCTCTAATTCTTCCAACAGTTGAGATGATACCTGAGGCATTAATGCTAAAATTATATTCTGACAATCGAGGTGCCTCTGCCGGTCCTGAATGCCTATCGAACCCGGTCTTGCTTATGAGTCCCCGAGATTCTGTCCTCGATCAAATCTTCATTTATTCCGAGGTATGTTATGCCTCGAGTTGTTCCTTCGGTCTTCAATGTACGTCTGATACCTCTCTTTACTCGGTCTCGGTTCCCTGTCCACTTCTCTCAAATCTTTTGTTGCTAACCTATTTGGATAAACCGAGCCCGATGGGGCTCCCAACTGGTCATCCTCAACCCTAATCTTCGACTGGTATATGTTATGCACATCGCCCCAAGTTACGACGGGGTACTCAATCAAGTTTTTTTTCAACAGCCTCGATGCTATCGAGCTCCGCTCATCTAGCCCCTGAGTGAAAGCTTGTACAAACAAGTCATTGGAGACTGGTGGCAACTTCATTCGCTCCATTTGTAAACGGGACACAAACTCCCTCAACATCTCGTTGTCCCTTTGTTTGATTTTGAATACATCTGACTTCCTTGCTGAAACCTTTATAGCACCAGCATGTGCCTTTACAAACGAATATGCCGACATGGAAAATGAACCAATAGAGTTCAGGGGTAGGTTATGGTACCAAATCATGGCCCTTTTGGACAAAGCTTCCCCAAACTTCTTCAGTAGAACAGACTCGATCTCGTCGTCCTCCAAATCATTTTCCTTTATACCACAAGTATATGTGGTGATGTGCTCGTTGGGATCGGCAGTCACGTTGTATTTGGGTATGTCCGACATGTGAAACTTCTTCGGAATAGGCTTCGTGGCCGCACTCGTGGGGAAAGATTTTTGCACAAACTTTTTAGAGTCCAATCCTTTCAAAACCGGAGGTGCTCCCGGTATTTCGTCAACCCTCGAGTTGTATGTTTCAAGTTTTTTATCATTGTCCTTCATCCTTTTCTCTCCCGACTCGATCCTCTTTGTGAGTTCTTCGCGCATTCTCATGATTGTGGGGTCAGTTCCCGATCCATTGTTGCTCGAGCTTTATGGGACTGGTTCAGCATGATGAGTAGTTTCTTGTCCCACCACACTCGGGGTCCTTTGCTGGCTTTACATTTGAGCGATGGCAATATGTTGTGCTTGTAACATTTCAAAAAATCACTTGGAGACTGACTTCCCCATCTCCTCGACCCTGTGTTCTTTGGCCACTGGGTTGAAATTCTCCACGCACGCTTCCTCCGACATTCGTGCCCAAGTCGATGCTTATAGAAATGTGTGAACCAACATCAACTGGGTGAGGAACTGGTGCTACCCCAGGGTTGAGCGGTGGCATACCGGCTCCTGAAGCTGTTGCATTTTTATTTTCCCCGTGGAAACTGAAGCCGTCATTACCATGAACTGGTGTATTTGCTGAGTTCGACATGTTTTAACCTGAAATCAAAGAATCTTTGACAAGAAAAAGCGTGAAGAATAACGTGTGTTATCAGAAATCTAGCATTGAAATAATCACAATTATCTTTAGCCCCACGGTGGGCGCCATACTGTTTACCTCAAAAATATGAGTAACAATTAAATTTGATTGATGGTTTTAAAGATATGTGATCTAGTCCAATACTAATTAATAAACAAGTAATGTAGAGTATAAATAAATAATTGATGAACGAAACTGGTGTTGCTAGAGCAGTAGAGACCTCGACCTCGATGACCTCGATGTGAGTTAGGAGCAATAAAGCAAGAACAGTAAAGTAAGTATAATAAAGCTAAAGAATGGTTCTGAAGAGCAGTGAACAAGAAAAGTGAGATAGTATATTCTTTGTCAATGATCAGATTGTCTTTACAAATGATTGGAGTTCCCTTTATATAGGAGGGGAAATCCTAAATATGGTACATTTCTATTTACATTAAGGAATTTTATTGGTAAAGCTGTATAACAACCTAGTACGGATTTGTACTAATTCGTACAAATCTATCCCGGGATTTTCGCTATGATATTCTGGGATGTGGCGAGAATCTTGTCCTTTCCGTAACAAACTCATAACGGTATTATTCGGCATCGGCCATGTCTTGCTCCGATACTCATCGAGCACCTAGGCCCTCGAGCCTCTTGTTTCGTCTTTGAGCTTGACCTCGACCTCTTCCAGACTTCTGACCTCGATGTAACTTCTCGAGCCTACAAAATCAGGGCGTGAGATTTTGACCGTATACATCTTTGTTAAACTAACTTTCATCCACCACTTAAACATTTACTTTAAGTATCACTGGTTTCCACGCGTAAACTCCGTTTAGCCTAGTATGTCATATGAAAAGGATGGAGGAGTGAATAAAAAACCGGAAAATGACTGTACCCTTAAGACAAATTCTGTTACAAGTTATTGTATTATAACCAACTTTGTAATCACCTTCAAAACCTCAAAAGGGGCTTACTTAGAGTATATAAGAGAAACTGTTATTAGTTGATTTGACACTGGAGTTGATCATGACAATATATAGCTAAAAAGGAGAAGAAAATAATTGAAAGCATAAAAGAGAAATAAATGATGTATCATTTTACTGGACCAAACAATATAATTGAGGGTATCTTTCCCAGGAAATGATGTAAGGAGTAGTTACTTTAATTTGTGACATGAGTAGAAAACTTTCTCTTTTCGTGCATTTAGTAATACCGTGGGAACGCTGTGAACAGTGATGCACATGTAGTCTAGAAGTCATTAATTTCCCTAACCTCTAAGAATTTGGACCACAGTGCAACTTTCAAGGATTACATACTTTTAAATATATATCATCCTCGTGTATTTGTTTACTCATACCACGCTGTGTCCAATTCAAAAAATTAATAAATAAACTAAAATAAAATAAGGAATCTACGCATGCTCCCTCTCACCTATATATTATACATATAGAGTTATTCTCTCCTCTTCTCCCCCTTGCATTGCAATGGCATCAAGACAATCAGAGCTGTCCTCTTCATGTTCCACCCTTCTTAAAGCCAGGTAAAAGCATTCATTGCTTGTTCCAAATATTTACTCCAATCCAATTAATCTATCGTTACACATATATAATTACGTTTCAACATCTGACTTTTCCATTGTATATGTAAAAGATGTTTCTTCCTTCTTTTGTTTTTCTTTAGAAAAATGTATGAATGTAAGAAATATATCTATTGAGTTTTGTTTGTGAAAAATGTAGGTGGTGGTCGAAAGAGACAGTGGCAATAGTGACAGGAGCAAACAAGGGCATAGGTTTTGCCTTAGTAAAAAGAATGGCAGAATTGGGATTGACTGTGGTTTTAACTGCAAGAGACAATTCAAGAGGAATGGAGGCAGTTGAGTCCCTAAAGAAATTAGGCCTATCTATCTATTATCACCAACTTGATGTGTCAGATACTTCCTCCATTAAAACATTTGCTTCATGGTTTGCCAAGAATTTCACTGGCTTAGATATATTGGTGAGCTTCAATAACTTCTTTATTTCATCTGTATTCTAATTTTTCTTTTTTCTTTTCATATTCACATTAGTTTTTAGTAGTTAAATATCATTGCTGTCATATTGTCTTTTTCTTTGGCATCTTTTGAAAACTGAAGTTAATATATAAGTCGTTAGAATTTGAGTGCTTTCACTCAATTAATCAAAAGTCGTTAATATATCGATGGTTAGTAATTGGCAGTTACCTGTTGTTTCTGGCAAATAAGGTTTCTTTCACGCAGAGTAACTTAAGAAAATTACAAAAATATGACAGTTCCTGGAAGTAGGATAAGGAGGGCAACACTTATTAAACCTAAAGTTCTGTCCGTGAGAAAAGCGGAGACCACAATTCAAGACTTTTTTTTGGTTAAATGGGATGTTTTATATCACTAAGTAGCATAACAAGAATCGCTCATGGATGTCCTATTAGGATCAAGTCCATGAGAAGTAGATATACTAGAACTTTGAGGGCTATTCACTAGGCCAAATACTCAAGTTAGTTCATATTTACAATTGATTCCATTACATATCTGAAAAGTTACTTCTTTTCCGGTTATGCAAAAAAAAAAAAAGGTTATTAAAGAACCTACAACTCTGTCTAATAGAATAATGACAAACAGAAACAAAAGTTGAATCATATATAAACACAAGTTTTAAGTTTCGTGAGGTCACAGCATGTTTCTTGTTTTCTGTAATAGACAAAAGTATTTAATGTTCTACAGTATTCACTTTGATTTATCCAAAGTCAGTACCACACTAAGAACAAATTATGGTGGTATGTGTTTTATAAGTCGTGAATAAAACAATTACTCCTTTCCTTTCATTTTATAAGATTGGATAGCTTAAGAAATCCCCACAAATATAAAATAAATATATAGCATTTCAAAATACCTAAGCATCTACTGGCCAGGTCTTAATATTTGCATATAAATTGCTATTAAAATACACTATACATCAATCATGGCAAACTCGGAATGTTAAAATTGAAAATTTTCAAATATACAAATATGTCAATTTTTTTTATTGAACTTATAAAAAGGAGTGGCATATATTTAAAATAAAATGAGAGAAGAATAAGAACTAATATGTAGTTAGTATAAATAAGGTAAAATTAAATTGTTTAATTTTTAGGAAATCAAAAAGGAAAGTAAAAAACTTATACTAATTCTAAGAAACCAAGTTCATGATTGATCTTCCAAAAACAAATTTATAATCATATACTACAACTTAACTTGATGGTAATTTAATTTCAAAGCAGCTGTCTCAAAATCACACCGAAAAGAAAATCCAAAAGAAGCCTAAAACTGCATGATGAAAAGTAGACCAACCTTTGCCTTACAAGACAACCAGTTTATAAAAGAACGAGTGGCGAAGGTTTATTATATTATTACCTTTCCCTTTTGGATTATTCACTTGTCAAAGCTGAACGGATAGAGATAATGAAAAGTTTGAGTGTTTGACCGTATGAGAAACTCTTCTGTGGTCAGAGTCAGAGTACTCAAACTCAATAACATATCACCATCAGTTTTAAGGAAAAGAAACCGAGACAGGCTGGGGCCTGTGAGTTACCCGTCAATTTTGTCCAACTAAATTTTTGTTGGCATATATTTATAAGGTGAAATACCTATATATCTGTGTTTGTTACACATGAAATTTGGGATTCATAAGTCTAATGAACTCGATAAATTTTTGCCAAATATTCAAGATTGAAACGGGAGTAAATAATGATAACTGCTGCTATTTGTTGACTAGAATATATAATAAATATTTACACATATTTGTGAAGAAGTGTTCTTTTCTATCATAAATTTATTAGTCATATGGGGATGCGAATGAATCAACCCAGCCCACTAGGCACATGGTTAGATTTGTAAGACTTGAATCCGCACATGGTGGACATTTTTATTAATGTGAGTGCGGGGCGCATGCAGATGATAGATATATCTGGTTTTCCCTTTTTCTTTTGTTTACTTTCTCTTCTTTTTTTCCGTTTCATACATGCCTTCCTTCCCGTAGGGTGAATGATGTAGAATCTTGACATTACTAAATCCTTGCTTTTGAAAGTGAAACTCACATGCACCAATATAACCTAGAGAATAAGCTAATGTTAGTTAAATAACTATATTTTTCTATTTTACTACTTCGAAAATTATCGATGAACATTCAATAATTCAGTAAAAAAGAAAAGCAAACAATCACACTAAGATAAATATAATATATCTTGTTGAAGTTTTCAGTTGATATATATTAATTTTTGATATAGTGTTAAATACTACTTATTTCAGATAAATAATGCAGCTGTATCGTTTAACGATATTCACGAGAACTCAGTGGAACATGCAGAAACAGTAATATCTACAAATTTTTATGGACCCAAACGACTCATGGAAGAGCTCTGGCCCATGTTTCGTTGTTCTTCCACTGTCGCTCGAATTCTTAATGTTAGCTCCAGACTTGGGCTTCTTAGTGTAAGTAATTTTATCAATACAACCTCTCTTTTTCCTAATTCGCCAATAAATAAATAAATAAAATCCGTGTTATGTGTGTCTCTATACTAGATGAGGCACGGGCCCAACATTATGAATTCCTTATAATTTATAGGTGGAAATCGGCTGGCATTTCCTGATGAGGTAGTTCATACAAAAGTTTCAAATAAGTTAGAACTACTGAAAATACCATCTGGATAATTGCATACACTAAATTTTGCACTCTTTTGGTTTCGTCAAACATAATTGAGATCTCATATATGTTCGTCTCTCTCTCTTGATCACGATAAGAAAAATATTAAATCTCTCTCTGGTCTACTTCCCAACGACAGGGTGAGCATCTAGTTCATCCTTAATGATTCTTCTGCTAGAACTTACCCTCTCCATATTTTCTGCCATTAGCACAAGCAAATTTATAATTTAAACTGCAACTACTATTTGAATAGTACATTCAACTGACGTATTATGTGAATTTTAAATGAGAATGAAACCAAAAGAAGAGTCAGAAACTTTTGGGAATACCACTGAAAATTAATCAACTCTTCCTAAGTCAACTATGATGAAGTAGAAATCTAAAGGAATTTAGGCGAACTAAATCTAAAGAAGATATAAGGTTTGTATTATGTTAGCTTGAAATTAAAGTGCATGTTTGGTATAGGTTGACATAAAAGAACATAAAGACAGCGACAAGGAGACATAGCGATGAATGGATGAAGAGTCTATCTATTCTAGCTCTTAGAAGATACTGTATGGAGAGCTCTAGATAGTTGAGGCACTTCCCTTCGGGCTGAGTTAATTGAGTTAGTATCAATTATAGTTATATCAAGAGCATAATTTCCTTGAGAAAGGACTAATAGCAATATAGTTAAATCTAGAGCAGAACTTTCAACATCTAATTCTCAACAATTCCTTTTCCTTTGTCAGGGTAGTCACATTGCTTTGCTTGATCGTAGATTTAGGTTGGTCCGTGATGTTTTATACTTCAATACCACACAAGAGGGGTAATTTGTGTGGTGTCTAATTTTTCGTATGCACAGATTATAGAAAGACCTGATTCTTCTATGTGTTCCTTATGTTATTGTTGCGAAATAATAAATGTAAAAATTAACGAACACGAGAATTTTAACGTGGAAAACACCCGGCTCAAAAGGTGAAAAATCACGACCTACTACTCAGTAGGTTTTTCTCCAAACACTTCACTACAACTCTGAGCCAACAACAAAGTTTACAAACTCTTGCTAACCTAAGGATTAACTCTAACCCTTATAGCAATACACCATAAGCTGTTGCGACTACTTCAAGTTAACTCTAACTTGAAAGATACAACACAGGTACCTAGTAAAATTTGCTTCTAACAAAGCTGAAAGGTACAACTCAAAACACCTACTACACTTAGAACTGGAAATAAAGAAAGACACATAAAACTCTTTATGGAGCTAGTTCTTTAATCTGGTTCGTGTAGCTTCGGGATCACACTCTTAAATCTCACAGGAGTTGTTCACAAAATGCCTTGCTATTTTGCTCACAATTCGTACTTAACTTCAGTATGTGTACATCACTTGTAAAAGAGAACAACATTGATATTTATAGAATTAGTAAATAAAAATTAACTAGAGTTCTAATGTTTTACTCTTCCTTGGTGGAAGAGTTCTAGTCAACTTCAACTTCTAACTCTTCCCTTGTCTTGGATAGAGTTCTCTTCAAGTAAGGAGTCCTTCTCCTTATCAAATATGCAACCTTTTCGTTTAGGGATTATCAAAAATAACCACTTATACTTATCCCTTTCACGTGCATAGAATTTGCTTGATTCTGGCCGTCACTTGTGTACACTGTCCATGGACCTGGTTCATGCATGTGTTCCTATGTCAATCATCAACACCAAAATCGCTCAGGTCAACAAATTCTCGTGCATAAATTAAAAAAGCACATGGAACTATCCAGAAGCAACAAAAGAGCCATGGTCCCCATCATCAATTGTCAATACATTCCATTTACCAGGCAAATCAGTAGGAATGAGGCGATAAAATAACTTTGACTATTCCTCTTAGCTATTGCTAAGTCCTTTAGTATATTCTCTTTTAGTCTAGATGATACAGATAAAGGATAATAAATTAACAAAAGGAAACAAAAGAGGGAGAGTGAGGAGATTGAGAAGGTAGAAAACATGAAAAATTTGGCATGTGACAGTTTAAATGCAGGTTTAATTATATTATTACCCTTGGTCGACCAACAATGAGTCTTCTTTATAATAGAAAAATATAGGTGTATATATATATATATATAATGCTTCTTGCCTACTTGAACGGTCCGATATTTTCGATTTGATGATATATTCAACTATATTTTGAAGTGATACTTGAGCTATCTTTTGATAAGTTTAGGAGTACCATGGGAACACAATGGTTTTGATGAATCTTTACCACATTAATATTAAAAAATAAAAGAGTTTGACGACTGCTTTTTATTTTTTTATTCTAACATTTTTTTTCAAATTGCATGAAAATATTAAACAAAATAAATAGGTTATGATTAATGTTCATATCATTATTTCTTTCATATTGCAGAAGCTCAGAAATGACAAACTAAGAAGGATACTATTGGATGAAAAAAACCTATCAAAGACACAAATTGAAGATATGGTGAGTTTATTTCTAGAAGATGTAAAAAATGGGACATGGAAAACCAAAGGTTGGCCAGAGTTATGGACAGACTATGCTGTATCAAAGCTTGCATTGAATGCATACACTAAGATCTTGGCCAGGGATTATACAGGAAAGAGAATAAGTGTTAATTGTTATTGCCCTGGATTTACACAAACAACTATGACTGGTGGCAAGGGCAAGTACACGGCACAATGCGCTGCTGAGATCGGAGTAAGACTGGTTTTGCTACCACCAGAAGAACTTCCAACAGGGAAGTTTTATTTAGGGTCTAATCCTCCAAACATTTATTCCAAGATTTAAGAGTATTATGTACTTTACTAATAACAATCCAAGACTCTTTGGGTGAAGTTTAATAATATGTTATTATGAATTTTATAAAGTTTAGCGTGTTGAAGAGTTGGAAAAATACATCTTGTTGATAAATTACGAGCAAATATCTTTGATGGAAATTTGGCATATTGCTTTGTGATAATTATGGCACATGTTGACATGTTGGGCAGATCGATTAGCTGCTGGCATGAGGTTTTTGCCGTGCTATTGTGATTATTGTTATGCACATGGGATGAAGTAAGGGTTGTGTTATCTCGTTTTTGCCCATGTGGAAAAATAAGTGTGGTGATATGTGCATGTGACGAAATAAGGACGAAATTTATTTATATTGCACATGCGGCGAAATAAAGGCGGCATTATTGATGATGTTATGTGATTGGTTTAGGTTGATTTTCTTGATGATGTTCCTGTCATTAAACATGGATGATATTTTTGATCATATACATATTTTCTTTAAACTCTGTCATGTATATTAATGAGTTGCCGGTTGGATTTGACATGCCATAATATGCTTCTGTTTCTACTTGATGATTTTATAGTAAAAGATGGATTCTCCTACATTGAGTTAGCACCACATGTTCTAACGAGGTTGTTGTTGTTGTTTTTCGTTATATATTTTGTTTCCAATTATTGATATATTGCATAAGTTCTTTGACTAGTGAGTATCATATGACTTGAACCTCGTCACTACTTCACCGGAGTTAGTCTTGATCCTAATTGGATAACAATTTTGTTGTACTCACGCTATTCTTCTGCACATTTTTGTGCAAATCCAGGTATTACAGGTAACGAACCCAGAGAGTGAGTACTTACACTGGTCGCGACAATTCAAGGTAGAGTTGTATGGTCGTCGCAGCCCCTTGGAGTCCCATCCTTATATTGATACTCTTATATTAACATTTAAATAATATTGTATTTTGGGACTTCTTTGTGTATCCAGTTTAGAGCTTATGACTTTATACTACCTAGTTCTGGGGAGTTGTAATTTTTTTTTTTGCTACTTCTGGGCGTTAATACTATTTTCGCTGTTATATTAATTTTTGTTTTATTATATCATGTTTTGGGAGTTTAAATATTTTTAAATGATTAGCTTACCTAGTCTTGGAGATTAAGTGCCATCACGACCCTTATGGTAGAATATGGATAGTGACAAGTTGGTATCAGAGCTCTAGGTTGATAGGTTCTACGAGTCATGGATCTCATGAAGATTTGGAATTCAACCATCAAAAGCGATATGGAATAATGGAGATAGGAACTAGGATAACCATGCTTGGAATTCATAGGGGAATCATGGAATCTGATTCTATAGAAGGAGTTTAGCCAACATACCTCGATGAAGCTATTTAGAGATACTAAAACCTCTCACTACTCTTACAACTTCAATCTATATCAACATAGTTCAGTTGGACCAATATCAATAAACATTTTTCAGGTTTTATGTTATTTTGGCATTTTATCAAACACCTAGAGTGCATAACAATCTACTACTTCTAGTAATGGTGTTTCTTCATATAACAATCCATGCTTCCCAACAACAAGAGATACTACAACATCCTGTGTCTACTAACTGCCTTCTTTAGCACCATTATAATCATCAATGAACTCACATCCACCAAAGTTTACTAATTAACTCATTACAAAATCTCTACAACACCCAATAATCTAGGTTAAGCACTTACGGCTTCCAATCACCATCCTATAAGTGCTAGTACTTATTTCTTGCTCATATATTCACTAACAATCATGCATGTAGGTTTAAGTGTTAAATATTACCTCTTATAGACCAAATCGTGAAAGACAACTTTTGGGTTGTTCTTGAGATTTTGAAAAATCCTATGGAAAATAAAAACATTGTTGTAACTAATGATTTAGAAGTGAAATCATCATAAAAACACAATTAAAAGTTCACCTTAAGTGTATATTGGAAGCCTTGGCCGGATGGGTGATGGAGAGAAAGGCCCTAGTCTTGAAATACTTTTATATTTCTCTCTCCCCATTTGGTTATTAATAGGTCCATGTATAGTATTTTTCCACTGGGTTTTATTGCTTCGAAATTAACATCCAAGTGTTCCCCATTAATGTGATGACCCAAAAGGTCATCTTGTATAATTTAGCAAAAAATTGTGTTTCGAGGCCTTGAAAGCCTCCGTTAATCTCACTTTGATGTGCGTGCACAGCCCGAGCACGTAGCCGGGAAGTTTTTATATGGAAATGTGTTGAACTGTTGAATTTATAATAATTAATAGAATAAAGTTGACTTTGGTCAATATTTTTGGTAAGCAGACCCGGACCCGTGATTTAATTGTCCCGGAGGGTCCGTGGAAAAATATGGGACTCGGGCGTATTCCTGGAATCGAATTATGAGGTCCCAAGCCCGAGAAATGAATTTTTAAAGAAAATTGTTTTCTGAAAATAAGAAAGACTTTTGAAAATGAACTTTGATGTGAAATCTGTGTTACCTGGCCCGTATTATGGTTCTGATGCCCGGAACAGGTTCAATATGTGTTATGTGAGTTATCTCTAAAATTTTGAAATAAATGGACTTGGTGTGACGTGTTTCGGATCAAAATTGGAGAATTTAGAATTTTATTAAGTTCGAGAAAATTCTATAGATTTTTGAGTTTAATTCATTGGTTTTGATGTTATATTAGTGGTTTAATTACTAGAATAAGTTCGTAGGATGATTTTGAAGTCGTGCGTATATTTGGTTTTGGCCCCCAGGGCTCAGGTGAGTTCCAGGTAGGTGTCGGGGTGCAAAAGAGTTGGAAAAAAATCTTGTTTTCGATCTGTTTCTGGTCATCTGTGTTTTGCCCTCCGCGATCGCGGCATGACTCACGTGATCGCGATGTGTCTATGGTTGGGGGTGGGAAATTTCCCTACGCGAACGTAGGGCCATGGACGCAATCGCAGTGCCTGGGGGTGGTGCTCTACGCGATCGCGAGGGGCCTCACGCGATCGCATAGCGTTAAAGGGAACTGGGGGCGGGGTAGCGTGTTGCTCTACGCGAACACGATCGCTTGGTCGCGATAGCGATTGTCAGTGTCCAGTACCCCCGCGATCGCAGTCCCTTGTTCGAGATCGCGTAAGTCTAAAACCCAGTACTCTCCGCGATCGCAACTCCCCTTCCGCGATCGCGTAGAGTAAATTCGCCCAGTCATTTTAATGCCTTAAAAACAGAAACATTACGGGATTCTCACCACTTTTCTCAACCCACTTTCTTCTCCACTCTCCTTAGGTGAAATTTGAAGACCTCCGTCACCATAGCTCCATAGGTAAGTGTTCTTAACATCATTTCCTCTCACTTTCATCAACTAATCTCTAGAATCTAGGCCTAAAATCATGAAAACAAAGTAGAAATTAAGGAATTTGGGTAGAGTTAGGGTTTATGGGATTTAGGGTATTTCAACCTCAATTGGGGTCGGATTTCAAAACAAATCATATATTTGAACTCATGAGGGTATGGGTGATCGGGTTTTGGTCCGAGCCTCGTGTTTGGACCAAGCGGGGCCGGGGTCGGATTTTTGGTATTTTTGGAAGAATACTAGGAATTGTATATTGAGGCTATGGAATTGTATTAATGAGTCATTGTTGATGTTAATAAGTTAATTATGTCTAGATATTGTTGTTCCGGAGTTGAATTCACAAGGAAACGCGGTGTTAGAGGCTTGATTGTTATTTTTGGACCCGAGGTAAGTGTCTTTCCTAACTTTGGTGAAGGAATAGGTATTGTATGATATATGTTAAGTGTTTATCATGTTCAATGCATAGGTGAGGCGACGAGTACCTACGCATTGTGTGTCAAGCATGCCCGTGAGTCTATTTTCGATAGAAATCTTATTATTACTTCCATGTTCGTTATAATATGAACTTATCTCTACTTGGAAATTGATTTTTGTTGAAAATCCTCGTTGATGAACTTGTGATGTAATGGTCCTATTGAGGACCCAACTGTAAAGGATATACTTGAAAAGGTTGGTTATAGCTGAGACCCGTGCCGGGTAATTTGTTATGATAATGACTGATATTCTCCCCTTGTCGGGTGATTACGATTTGTGAATCCACTATGTTGTATTCCTTGCCATTTTGATAATTGTAATTTCATTGGTGAGGAAGAGTGTAAATCACGAAGGGTGATGCTGTGCCATGATTTACATTGATTACATCATATATTGCATAGTGAGGAAGAGAGTAAAAGCACGAAGGGTAATGCCGTGCCATGATTTATATTTAAAAGCACGAAGGTTGATGCCGGGCCATGATTTATATTTAAAAGCACGAAGGTTGATGCCGTGCCATGATTTACATTGCCATACATGATACCTTGCATAGTGAGGAAGAGAGTAAAAGCACGAAGGGTAATGCCGTGCCATGATTTATATTTAAAAGCACGAAGGTTGATGCCGTGCCATGATTTACATTGCCATACATGATACCTTGCATAGTGAGGAAGAGAGTAAAAGCATGAAGGGTGATGTTGTGCCATGATTCATGTTATCTTACATCGTACATTGCATTGTGAGGAAGAGAGTAAAAGCACGAAGGGTGATGCCGTTCCATGATTCATGTTATCTTACATCGTACATTGCATTGTGAGGAAGAGAGTAAAAGCACGAAGGATGATGATGTGCCATTTATTACATTTCTGTCATTATATTTGTTTCATTAGAATATTTCTGATAAATTGTCTTCTTGTTTGTTCCTGTGTACTTAATTAACTGCTCTATCTCACTTGTTACCCCCTATGTCTGCTCCCGTATCCCCCTACGTATCTGTTTATCTTTTTCTTTATTTTCGACGATATATGTTGTAGAATAGGACATATTAACGTTTGTTGTCAAGTCTAGCCTCGTCACTACTTCGGTCGAGGTTAGGCTCGGCACTTACCCAGTACATGGGGTCGGTTGTACTGATGGTACACTGCACATCTTATTGTTGTGCATATCCCACACTCGGACCCAGTGGACAGCGTTGAGAGAGTCACCTTCAGTCCATTCCAGAGGCTTCAAGGTATACCGCCGACGTTCGTGGGCCTTGGCGTCTCTCCTATCCCTAGTTCCTGTATTTATGTCTTGTCTTTTCCCTAGTTCAGACAGTCATGTATTTCCTTTTAGACTTTGTATTTAGCACTCCTATAGACAGTTCGTGAGTTTGTGACTCCAGGTTTTGGGGAATTATTGCGATGTTGTATTATGTTATCTTTATTTAGTTTTGAAACTTTATCTATTTCCGCTGTTAATAATGGTGAACTATTTTTAGCTTATTCTATTAATTCGGTGTCATCATGTTAGTTCAACTGCACACGTTGGCTTATCTAGCAAGTTCAACGTTAGACGCAATCACGGCCGAAGGTGGGATTTAGGGCCGTGACAATTAATAAATGTCATGACCTAAAAATCCAACTAGTTGTGATGACATCTAACCTAATCCAACTCAAGGAAATATACTGAGAAAATAAATGATGAAATAACTCTACTTTTATACAAAAATTTCCAAGGATTGGTAGTATAAATCATGAGCTTCCAAGATTTAGAGTTTACAAAACTTGTATGAAATAAATACATCATTTGTTTGAAATGTACATAAACTGATTATTATAAATCTAAAGCTACAATGAACAAAAGGCAGTTGCAACCAGAACACAGGTACATCTTCAATGCCAGCTCCCGCCATACACAACATCAGCTCCAAAATCTGCACACAAGGTGCAGAGGTGTAGTATGAGTGCAACCGACCCCCGATACTTAATAAGTAACAAACCTAACCTTAGGTTGAAAGAAGTGACGCTCTTGGAGAATGGTCAGAGTCCAAAACCAACAAGCAAGAACAACTCGTAATAATTCAATGAAAATAATACAAGTAATACTCAAAGATATGAAGCTCAGCTCGTTCATAGCCATGGAAAATAAGCATGCTTTTTAAGTATAACAGTAAAACCCAAATCTTTCACCGAAGTTACCAAAATGTGAGTACGTCAAAAGAACTATGATTTTTCCCAAAAACTTTCAACAACACATAAGATGCTCCATTATCATATAGCTTGAGGAAAGTACATCCTTATACCTACATGTCAAAGTGTATGAGAAGTCATAAATGTCACAATACCGTATAGCATCAGGAAAGGCATCTTTATGCCTACAAACCAAGTATGCATGTTGTTGCACCCATATTTTCGTACGTGAAAATATGCCATACGTCAATTGATGTATGCTCGGAAAAATGAGATTCTCTATGAAAGCATATAAAGTTATCTAATGATATTACATCCTGTATTTTCGTTGAACATACAAAATTACTAGGTTGAGGACGAAATCACTTAAACGTGAGAAAGGAGATTTTGGACAAATAAAAACGAGTTTATTGCTTACCGGACATGCCTGCTTCACCAACTTACTTTCCGTCCTACTTGCTTGAGCTACTCGACACATGTCAAAATTATTTAATGAGGATGAGACACATGTTTCTAAATGAAAAAAAGGCCAACATAAATCACCTACTTGATTAAGTAGGTGACAAGTAGGTGCCACCTACTTAGAGACTGTGGACCAAATTAAAAGGGAATGGAAAAGGGATATAGATGGGCAAGTCCTGGGGTAGCCCAACCCATCTTCCCAAGCCCATTAGTGGGCCATATAAACATAGATATATCTCAATGTATGTCAACACCCAATTTCCCTCCGTTGGGTATCCTGATGGCGTCTAGTCTTAGGGACTTGGTAAGCCTACCATATACTGAGTAACAACAATAAATAACGTCTAACAACTTTAGTAATTGAATTCTCTATAAAACATACAATTCCCAAAACCGAAGTACAAGCAATAAGCCTTTATAGGAGTAGTTATACACAATAAATACATCATTGTTCCGAAATAAAAGTAAACAATTGAATTAAATACAATAGAAGGTGACTCCGGAGCCTGCGAACGTCCAGCAGGTACACCTTGAAGTCTCCAACCTCACCTAGCGTAAATCTCAAAACCAACTTGATCTGAAGTACCTGGTTCTAGACAAAAAGATGTGCAGAAGTGTAGTATGAGCACACCACGGTGGTACCCAGTAAGTATCAAGTCTAACCTGGTAGAGTAGTGACGAGGCCAGGTCATGACACTCACTGAAAATCTAAACCTGAGCAGGATATGACATAAAGCTAGAATGATAGGGATATTAAAGTAATGCAAATTGTAGGAATAAACAAATTACAAACATAAATGGCGATAAAAGGAAAATATGAATGACAACGGAAAATAACCAAGTAATTAACCAACAACCTAGTTGTGATACAGATAAGTGTAAATATGCTCATGTAGGGAAAGCAATGTCAACTCAAACAAACCAATGTTTCTAATACGTGATCCAAATAATTCCATTTCTCGTAATCTCATACCACAAACCACAACTTTCAACTCTTTAACACACACGGCACCTTGTTACCACATCCTTCCATCTCACTTTGCACGGCGAAATCAACGTGCCACTCGTTACCTAGTATCCATGTCAATTGATAATTAAGATGTTCGAGAGATTTCATCTATATATCATAAAGTAAACTTACAATTTTTAGACCAAGTAAGAAATTCAGCGAGAAAGATGAGTTTTTGTTTTAGAATCATTTGAGTGAGGAAAATAATGTTTTAAAATATAATTCAATGTCAAATAGCTATTGCATTTAATATAGAATTTATCAAATTAAAATATGATAATGATTCCATTGTAAGTAAAATAAAAACCTTAGATGGATTAAGAAAATTAAACTGGGGAAACAATTGAAATAAAATATAACTATTATTAGAAACAATAGATATTGAAATATACGATGATTTCTAACTTTAAGTCACCCAAGGTGATATTAGTTCCTTCATCTTAAAACACTATCTTACTAACGACTCAACAGGGCAGGAAGGTAGTAAATGCACTTTGAAAACCAATTCACCAGAATAATAGTGTTAGGATAAGAGGTCAGGAAATGGCGACAAGGTAGTAATGTAAATTATAATGACTAAATTCACAAAAGACAGTGAAAACCAGAGAATACAAATTCTCATAATTTCATACGAAGTCACTGAAGCCAATACAATAAAACAGGGAATACCAAATACACAATTATGTTGCGGTGTGCAACCCGATCCCACCATATAATATCAATATCATAATTCACCCTTATTTCACCATAATAATCCACCCTTATTTCAACAACTTAACAACTCAATTACAAGAATTTCTTGTAACGACCCGGCCGGTCGTTCCGAGAGTTAGCCATGTTTCCCCTGTTTTTGCTTTATTAATGTGGTTCAGCTCATTACCTTGTGTTATATTGGTTGGCTCGAGTTCAGAGCGATTTTTGGAGAGGAATGAGAAACTTAGTCTCTTATCTTCGTTCAATAGTGAAAAAGTCAACCAGAAGTTGACTTATTGGTAAACGACCTCGGAATGTAGATTTTATGGTTCAGATAGCTTCGTTAGGTGATTTGGGACTTAGGAGTGTGCTCAGAATGTAGTTTTGATGTCCGATGTAGAATTAGGCTTGAATTGGTGAAAGTTAGTTTTATGCAATTTCCGGTCGGCAGTGGAAATTAGGCTATCGGGGTCGGAATGGAATTCTGGAAGTTGGAGCAGGTTTGTAATGTAATTTTGCTTATGGAATTCTGGAAGTTGGAGCAGTTCGAGCTCATTTGAACGTGTTTTGGATGGTTTCGGCATCTTTGGCAAAATTTAGAAATTTCAAAGTTCATAGGCTTGAATTTGATGTGATTTTGGTATTTTTGCGTTGTTTTTGGTGTTTTGAGGGTCAAGTATGTTTGAATGATGTTATGGGGTGTGTTGGTAGGTTTTTTTGAGGTCCCGAGGGCCTCGGGTGTGTTTCAGGTGGTTACGGAGTGTGTTTGTCCTTAAAAGGACTGTTGTTGTTGATGTTGTTGCTGTATTTTTCTTGGTCTAGTTTCCTTATATTCGATCGCAATGGTGAGGCTGCGATCACATAGGCTTCTTGGTGAGGCAGCAGAAATATTTTATATGCGATCGAAATTAGTGGTCCGCGATCGCGTAGTGGGGGGAGGCAGAGCAGTGCGGTCGCGTGAGGCTTACTGCGATCGCACAGTGTGGGCGCGTGTGGCGGTGAGGTGATGGAATTTCTCTATGCGATCACATAGAGTTGGTCACGATCACATAGGGTTAGTTTGGTTGGGCAGCATTTTGTTCTTCCCGGTCGTGTGCCTTCTTCCGCGATTGCACAAAGTAAAAGTCTGGGCAGACAATATAAGTTCTAATTTCGGGGGTTCTTGGCCATAACTCATTTTGCCATTTGAGAGCTCGGGGGAAGGAGATTTTGGACGAGATTTTCAGTGGGATTCTTGTGGTAAGTGTTCTTAAATAATTTATGGTTCAGTTTTATGAATTTGTCATGATTTTCAGCATGCTATTTCAGGAATTAAGTAGAAAATTTAGAAAAATTGGAGGAAAAATTTGGAAATTCCTTTTGGTGATTTGAGTTGGAAATCGTGGTCCGACTTTGATGTTCTTGGTATGTACGGACTAGTGGTAGGATACGGATTCTTGTGATGAAATTTTTATCGGATTCCAAGACGTGGGCCCGGCATTATTAATGTTACTGATCTGTTTTGTGATAGACTCGGAGCATTTGGGAGCCGATTCGAGGGGTCAAGAGCACCGCTGAATAGTTTTTGGGATGTTTTGAGGTAAGTAACGATTGTAACTCTAAACCTGAGGGTATGAAACCCCGGTATTTGATATTGTTTTGCTAAATGAGGTGATGCACATGCTAAGTGGCGAGCGCGTGGGTGTGCACCGATAGGGATTGCTACGTGGTCCGTCCCGTAGCGACTATTAAGACGCGTATTCAATTTGAAACCTTATGACATCCTGTATTTTAGAAGTATATACTTGTTTATGGGCTGTGAGCCATGTTTGGGGCCTCGTGCCAACCTGTTTTGACCCTCAGGGGTATTTTCCATGTTTGGGGCCTCGTGCCGACCTGTTTAGACCCTGAGGGGTATTTTCCATGTTTGGGGCCTCGTGCCGACTTAGTTAGACCCTCAGGGGTATTTTCCATGTTTGGGGCCTCATGCCGACATGTTTATACCCTTAGGGGTATTTTCCATGTTTGGGGCCTCGTGCCGACCTGGTTAGAACCTCATGGGTATTTTCCATGTTTGGGGCCTCGTGCCGACCTGTTTAGATCCTCAGGGGTATTTTCTATATTTGGGGCCTCGTGCCGACCTGTTTAGACCCTAAAGGGTATTTTTACACTATTCTCACACTATCCTGATATAACATCGGTGAACTTAGTCATGTTTACCACTTGTTGTTATTTTCTTTGTTATCACACTGTTTTGAAACTCTAAGAAGCATTTTGGGCTAAGTCCCGTGAGTTGAGATGAATTTCCCGAGAGGCTTGTGAGGATGAATGAATGAGGCCGAGAGCCGAGTATGTGTGGATAGTTATGGATCAGGCTGAACGCCGCAGCAATATATATGTAATGAGGCTGAGAGCCGAGTATGTGAGGATAGTTATGGATCGGGCTGCATGCCGCAGCAATATATATGTAATGAGGCCGAGAGCCGAGTATGAGAGGATAGTTATGGATCGGGCTGCACGCCGCAACAATATAGATTATATATTATATATGGATCGGGCTGCACGCTGCAACAATATAGATTATATATTATATATGGATCGGGCTTCCCGTAGCAGCAATATATGTTATATATGGACCAGGCTACACGCCGCAACAATATATATATTGGATTGGGCTGCACGCCGCAAAATTATAGCGCTTGGGATGTAGGAGCCCCTCCAGAAGTCTGTACACCCCAGTGAGCGCAGTCGACTATCATATGGATTGGGCTGCACGCTGCAGCATATGTTATATGGAACGGGCTGCGCGCCGCAACAGTTGTTATATGGTACCTGATGAGTGAGAGTGTTGAGTGTGAGCATTGAGTTATGATAGTAGAGTCACGAGTGAGTAAGAGGCTTGCCCGAGAGGCTTTATTTGTGAGCGACACTGTGCCCGAGAGGCGGATATTTTTTTGGAAACTACTGTCTTCACTATTCTTTACATTGAGCGTCTTTGATAAATGTTGACTAATGTTTCATACAAGTTTAAAAAGGGCCAACTGGAGTTTTTTAAAATCTTTGGTAAAATGTGGACTCTTGACTTGATCTATTACCTTTACTAGTACTCATTTTTATGAAACTATAAAGTTTAAATGCTCGTCACTGCACTCATGTTTTTAGATACTTTTCTTACTTACTGAGTTGGCGTACTTCCCGTTACTCCCTGCAATTTGTGTGTAGATTCAGGTACCGGGGTAGAGCGATAGTTGAGCTACCCCATTTGGAGCATTGTTCAGAGATTGTGGTAGCTTTTCGGCGTCTGCAGCCTACTCTTTCTCCTTCCTATTCTATCATTTGTACTTTACTTCCCTGACTTGTTGTAGTAGAGGATTTATATTAGGATGTATCATCTCTTAGATGCTCATGATGATTGACTCCGAATGTTGGGACTGTGCTTAGATGTGCTAATAATATTTTATTGTTTTTGAAATGCTTAAGAAACAAAATTATTATGGAAATTCGGATATTTGATGTATTAAATGGAAAATCATTTCATTATTTTTAGTTAATTGGCTAGCCTAGTATCACTATAGGCGCCATCATGGCCAGTTGTGATTTGGGGTCGTGACAAGTTGGTATCAGGGCGCTAGGTTACATAGGACTCAACGGTCATGAGGAGGTGTAGTAGTGTCTTGCGGATCGCTACAGAGACGTCTATACTTATCTTCAAGAGGCTGCAGAACCCTTAGGAAAGTCTCATATTCTTGAATTCTTATCGTGCGAATCCATTTTATTCAGCCAATGGCGTATATCTTGAATTCCTTCCATGTATTTGAAAGCACCCGAGAGCGCTTGGTATCCGCTTTTTTTTGTGCATCGGCGGCTTGTGACTTCCATGGATGAGATGTGATTTTAGCATGTTGATAATGGGCCAGTATAGAGGACTTGAGGCCGGATTCTGTCTGTGGCTTGAGTGCTGAGATTTTGTTATGTGAGCACATGTATTTGGGGACTTATATGTCCGTTGATGTCCTTATTGACGGGACTTTGTGGCTGGGTGCCTATGTGGTGAGTGTGATTTGATGGTTAGATGTGTTCAGATTGTGATTTATGATAAAACGAGTGGATGGGAATGTGGAAATAACTATTGAGTGTTTGATTTCTGTCTCGATTTGGTATATGGCTTCGAGTTGTGAGTGTACTAGAAGACCACTCATATTGTTTAGTTGTGGAGCAAAGCGAAGCGAATCTTTCTATTGAGTTATGAGTTCCTGGTGATGTCTTTTGGGCTAATCATTGCCCCAGTAGAGTTCGTGTATTTGATGAACGATGTATTCCAGCCGTATTAGCACTCCTTTGTTATTGTATTCATTGATGGTATCCCGGTGTATACTCGTAGCCAGGGGTAGCATATTCCTATGTTTCATCATATTTTGCCCATTTTCTGGATATACCCCATGAGTCTTCAGTTACATCTGTTCATGTGTCGACTCTGGTGGGCAAATACTATTGTTGTGGACCGTGTGTATCGATCGTGTGTGATATCTATTAGGGGTCTGGAGACCCAAGTGGACCTACTGTTACTTAGCATGGTCAATTTTGATACGATATTGGGCATGGATTGGTTATCTCCATGTCATGTTGTTCTTGATTATCACACTAAGACCGTGGCCTTAGCTATGCCAGGATGTCCGAGGGTTGAGTGGAGAGGTTCTTCTGAGTATGTGCCTAGCAGGGAGATTTCCTACCTGAAGGCTCAGCGTATGGTTGAGAAGGGGTGTTTATCGTACCTGTATTTTGTGAGGGATGTCAGTGGTGAGACTCCCGCTATTGATTCGGTTCCTGTGGTCCGTGACTTTCCGGATGTGTTTCCTGTAGACCTGCCAGACATGCCACTTGACAAGGACATTGATTTTGGTATTGACCTGGTGTTAGGCACTCAACCTATTTCTATTCCACATTATCGTACGGCACCCATGGAGCTAAAGGAATTAAAGGAGCAGCTTCAGGAAATCCTAGATAAGGGGTTCATTCGGCCTAGTGTGTTACCGTGGGGTGCACCGGTGTTGGTTGTGAAGAAAAAGGATGGTTCTATGCGCATGTGTATTGACTATCGGTAGCTGAATGAGGTTACGGTGAAGAATTTGTATCCCTTGCCTCGTATAGATGACTTGTTTGACCAGTTGCCGGGTGCCAGGGTATTTTCCAAGATTGACTTGCGTTCCAGCTTTCATCCGTTGAAGATTCGGGGGCCAGACATTCCGAAGACTACTTTCAGGACTAGATATGTTCATTATGAGTTTCTGGTTGTGACATTCGGGTTGGCCAATGCCCCAGCAACCTTTATGCACTTGATGCACAGTGTATTCCGGCCTTATTCTGGTTCTTTTGTCATCGTGTTTTTTGACGATATCTTGGTGTATTTCCAATCTCGGGAGGATCATGAGCAGCACTTGGGAGTTGTTCAGATCTTGAGGGAGAAGAGATTGTATTCAAAATTTGTCGAAGTGTTAGTTTTGCCATCAGCTTCAGGTTCTTATACCGCATATTGTCATGCCTCGAGGGTAGGTGTTGTTTGTTTTTAGATGCATAAGGGTGTAGTGATTGTATGATAGTTATGATCTTCAGAATTGTAGAGAGAGATATCAGTTTGAGGCTAAGCCAGCAGGGGTATCTCATACGGGTTATCCTGGGGTGTGTGATCCTTATGTTGTCGGTAGTAAGTTCTCTTCTACCAGTAAATGATATATGTTGTAATTGAGTTTAGATCGCTTGTGGAAGTTGACATGCCTATTACAATGGTGAATGCGAGATGTTCATATGACTTGAGTTGTTAGACGAGTTGTGTTATTGTGGGCATTGTGAGTTATTGTTTTTCTTGATCGTTGGCTTTGAGCCACGTGGGGGAGTCTGTTAATGATAAGTTGATTGCACGATTATGTGCTGTACTGGTCTCAGTTCGAGGTATATTTGTGGATCAGTTATGACATGCAGAGGTGGAGTCTGGTAATGACTCAAGTAATGGAAATTCTTCGATACAGGTCGTAATGTACTGTATTGGGTAAATGGGTTCTATTGAATGATTGAGTATTAGAGATGTGCTATGTATTCGAGCTGTGTAATTAAGATCAGATATAGTAATTTGTGCGCTTCATGGACTTCGAGATTGAGAGTTCTCATAAACAGGTTATTTTGTGGTAGTGAAATGTGAAGATGCGAGCAAAGCTAGTCGGATGTTAGTATGTACCATGAATCAGTCATTGTGAACTTTTCGATAAGTTATCTATCTGTTGTGGGTGACCAAAGTTGATTCAGGGTTATTGGTAGGCCCGTATGAGTGTGTGTTCTGCACCGGTTCCGAATTGCTGACTCCCAAATTTCTATTGTTGAGGAATGTACCATGGGATTGTGATTGAGTTTATTCATGTTCTAGAGTGATCTATGAGTTACCCTTCGGTGTTGCGGGGAGTGGTGATTATTGGTTATATGCACACATGGTGCGGTTCTAATCGGGCTTTATAGCTAGATTTGAGTAAGGTAAGAATTGAGTATTGTGGGATTGAGATGTATTGGTTATGCAATTTCTGAATCGTATGGCATGGTATCGTCTGGTTTCCCCATGGTTATGGTAGCGCACTTTGAGTACTGGATGTCGATTTTTGAATGGTTTTTGCTTTTGAGCCAGGTGGCTTGTAGTATATCATGTGGACCAGCGTTTGGATGAGCTCGTGCAGTGTAGATGAGATTATATAGGGGTATGCCTTTTGGTATTGGATTCGTGTGTTTTGATTGTTACGATGTGTGCCTGGCTTTTAGCATGATGTTGTGATGGTAATTGTTAATGGAAGGATAATCCTCCTGTGTGAATCTTTCATATAATTTGATTACATTGGGATGTTGCTATTGAGTGCACGAGTTGCTTAGGTTATGGCTTCGAATTTTATCAATGTGTCATGTCATCAGAGTGGTCGTGTTGGATGAGAAGAGGTCATTGGACCTAGAATGAATATTTTCAGAATTGTCTACATCATACTTGGAAGGATAAATATCGGGATCCGACTTAGAAATCTGCTATATTTTCTGTTTGGGAAGGGGGAGCTTCATGTATGACTGAACAGATGAATGGTTGTTAGTTTCCACGTGTTTCTTTCATCATCGACAGTATATGAAAGTGTTAGAGCGAGGCTATTCTTGATAAGAGGTTATGTAGCGTTATTGAGTTGTTCTGAGCAGTTATTGTGGTTAAGAGTTATCGCTATGAGTGTTTGAGGCATGATGTGTATTATGTTATTTCATCTGCGGTGCGTATATGGCTTGATCCAGCATGTTCAGACCTGTTCAGTATATAGTTGTGGAATTCTGATCCTGTATATTACTTTAGAAGTGGAAATTTGGTTCTAAGGTTAATGGGTCAAGTTGGATTTCAAAATTTCAACTGTGTTGTGCTATTGGACCTATATAGGATAGGGTGACGTGAGATCACCCCCGAATATGTGCATGGTAGGCTATGCAGCAGTTCGGTGGTGTTAGATAACAACTCTTGGCACGTTCGAGGACGAACGTATGTTTAAGTGGGGAAGGATGTAACGACCCGGTCGGTCGTTCCGAGAGTTATCCCCGTTTCCCCCGTTTCAACTTCATTATATATGGTTCAGCTTCATTACATTGTGTTAGATTGGTTGGCTCGGGTTCGGAGCAATTTTTGGAGAGGAATGAGACACTTAGTCTCTTATCTTGGTTCAATAGTGGAAAAGTCAACTAGAAGTTGACTTATTGGTAAACGACCTCGGAATGTAGATTTTGTGGTTCGGATAGCTTCGTTAGGTGAGTTAGGACTTAGGAGTGAGTTCGGAATGTGGTTTTGATGTCCGGTGTAGAATTAGGCTTGAATTGGCAAAAGTTAGTTTTTGGCGATTTTCGGTTGGCAGTGGAAATTAGGCTATCGGGGTCGGAATGGAATTCCGGAAGTTGGAGCAGGTTAGTAATGTCATTTTGGTTATGTGTGCAAATTTTCAAGTCATTCGGACGTGTTTTGGATGGTTTCTACATCTTTGGCGAAATTTAGAAATTTCAAAGTTTATAGGCTTGAATTTGATGTGATTTTGGTGTTTTTTTTGGCGTTTCGAGGACTCGACTAAGTTTGAATGATGATATGGGGTGTGTTGGTAGGTTTGATTGAGGTCCCGGGGGCCTCGGGTGTGTTTCGGGTGGTTAACGGAGTGTGTTTTGCCTTAAAAGGACTACTGTTGGTGCTGTATTTTTCTTGGTCTGGTTTCCCTATATGCGATCGCAATGGTGAGGCTGCGATCGCATAGGCTTCTTGGTGAGGTAGCAGAATTTTTTATATGCGATGGCAATTAGTGGTCCGCGATCGCGTAGTGGGAGGAGGCAGAGCAGTGCGGTCGCGTGAGGCTTACTGCGATCGCACAGTGTGGGCGCGTGTGGCAGTGAGGTGATGGAATTGCTCTATGCGATCGCATAGAGTTGGTCGCGATCACATAGGGTTAGTTTGGTTGGGCAGCATTTTGTTCTTCGCGATCGCGTGCCTTCTTCCGCTATCACACAGAGTAAAAGTCTGGGCAGAGAGTTTACGTTCTAATTTTGGGGGTTTTTTTGCCATAACTCATTTTGCCTTTTGAGAGCTCGGGGGAAGGATATTTTTGACGAGATTTTCACTAGGGGTTTTTTGGTAAGTGCTCTTCAATCATTTTTGGTTCAATTTCTTGAATTTGTATTGATTTTCACCTACAATTTGAGGAATTAAGTAGAAATTTTGGGGAAAATGGGAGGAAAAATTTGGAAATTTCTTTTGGTGATTTGAGTGGGCAATTGTGGTCCGATTTTGATGTTCTTGGTATATACGGACTTGTGGGAGGATAAGGATTCTTGTGATGTAATTTTTATTGGATTCCGAGACGTGGGCCCGGGGGCCGAATTTGGCAAGTTTCGGGAATTCTGCCTAATTTTGATAGTTTTCGATTGGGGTTCGTCTCCCTAGCATATTTTGATGTTATTAATCTGTTTTCTGATAAACTCGGAGCATTTGGGAGCCGATTCGAGGGGGAAAGAGCACCGCGAAATGTTTTTTGGGTTGTTTTGAGGTAAGTAACGATTGTAACTCTAAACTTGGGGGTATGAAAGCTTGGTATTTGATATTGTTTTGGTAAATAAGGTGACACACATGCTAGGTGACGAGCGTGTGGGCATGTAACGATAGGGATTGTGACTTGGTCAGTCCGGTTTCGACTATTAAGCCGCGTATTCGATTTGAAACCTTATGACATCCTTTATTTTAGAAGTATATACTTGTTTATGGGGTGTGAGCCATGTTTGGGGCCTCGTGCCGACTTGTTTAGACCCGCAGGGGTATTTTCCATGTTTCGGGCCTCGTGCCGACGTGTTTAGACCCACAGGGGTATTTTCCATGTTTGAGGCCTCGTGCCGACTTGTTTAGACCACTAGGGGTATTTTACATGTTTGGGGCCTCGTGCCGACCTGTTTAGAACCTCAGGGGTATTTTCTATGTTTGGAGCCTCGTGCCGACTTGTTTAGACCCTCAGGGGTATTTTCCATGTTTGGGGACTCGTGCCGACCTGTTTAGACCCTCAGGGGCATTTTCCATGTTTGGGTGGTCGTGCCTACCTATTTAGACCCTTAGGGGTATTTTCCATATTTGGGGACTCGTGCCGACCTGTTTAGACCCTAAGGGGTATTTTCCATGTTTGGGTCCTCGTGCCGACCTGTTTAGACCCTCAGGGGTATTTTCCATATTTGGGGTCTCGTGCCGACCTGTTTAGACCCTCAGGGGTATTTTTACACTATTCTCACACTATCCTGATAGAACATCTATGAACTCAGTCATGTGTTACCCTTTGTTGTTATTTTCGTTGTTATCACACTGTTTTGAAACTCTGAGAAGTATTTTGGGCTAAGTCCCATGAGTTGAGATGAATTTCCCGAGTGTCTTGTGAGGATGACTGAATGAGGCCGAGAGCCAAGTATGTGAGGATAGTTATGGATCGGGCTGCATGCCGCAATAATATATATGTAATGAGGCCGAGTGCCGAGTATGAAATAATAGTTATGGATCGGGTTACACGCTGCAACAATGTAGATTATTTGTTATGTATGGATCGGGCTGCACGCCGTAGCAATATATGTTATATATGGATCGGGATGCATGCCGCAACAATATATATATTGGATCGGTCTGCACGCCGCAATAATATGGCGCTTGGGCTGTAGGAGCCCTTCCTGGAGTCTGTACACCCCAGTGAGCACAGTCGACTATCATATGGATCGGGCTGCACGCCACAGTGTATGTTATATGGAGCGGGCTTCACGCCGTAGAAATGTACATTATATATGGATCGGGCTGCGCGCTGTAGCAATACATATATACATACACACACACACACACACACACACACACATATATATATATATATATATATATATATATATATATATATATATATATATATGCACATACGTATTGGATCGGGCTTCACTCTACAACAATTGTTATATGGTACCTGATGAGTGAAAGTGCTAAGTGTGAGCATTGACTTATGCGAGTAGAGTCACGAGTGACTAACAGGCTTGCCCGAGAGGCTTTATCTGTGAGCGACATTGTGCCCGAGTGGCGGATATTTTTTTCGAAACTACTGTCTTCACTATTCTTCACACTGAGTCTCTTTGATAAATGTTGACTAATGTTTCATACAAGTATAAAAAGGGCAAACTAGAGTTTTGTAAAATTTTTGGTAAAATGTGGACTCTTGACTTGATCTATTACCTTTACTGGTACTTATTTTTATGAATCTATAAAGTTTAAATGCTCGTCACTGCACTCATGTTTTTAGATACTTTTGTTACTTACTGAGTTGGCGTACTCACGTTACTCCCTGCACCTGGTGTGTAGATTCAGGTACCGGGGTAGAGCGATAGTTGAGCTACCCCATTTGGAGCATTGTTCAGAGATTTTGAGGTAGCTGCTCGGCGTCCGCAACCTACTATTTCTCCTTCCTATTATATCATTTGTACTTTACTTCCCAGACTTGTTGTAGTAAAGGATTTGTATTAGATTGTATCATCTCTTAGATGCACGGTTGACTGCGGATGTTGGGACCGTGCTTAGATGTTCTAATTATTTTTTATTGTTTTTGAAATGCTTAAGAAACATAATTATTATGCAAATTCGGATATTTGGTGTATTAAATGGAAAATCATTTCATTAATTTCAGTAAATTGGCTAGCCTAGAATCACGATTGGCGCCATCACAGCCAGTTGTGATTTGGGGTTGTGACATTTCTACAACCAAGAGTATGTGTACACGACAATAAGGAAACCACATAACAAAGAAAGAAATACAACAACCTTTACAAGAAACAAGACATGTAAGGGATGTGATAACTACACAGGTATTCACAATAACTTGGACACGTAGCAGATATGCATGTAGTCATAGATTAACTCAACAGTTAAGAGGTAACAAGATAATGATGAAGGCAATGACTACAACCAAGGAATATAAGAGTCAAATAACAAATAATAGGAAAATAAGGACTAACCACATAATATATATAGCATGTAAGAGTAGTCTAACAACGAGATACCACATATTATGACAATTTAATCAAAAACATGGAAAGAGACTAGACAATCTAAACAGGTCAATACCGCATATAGACTGTGTAACCACTTGTCACCTTGCGTATACGTCTTTCAAATAACAACATAACACAATTAACTCAATTACTAAGGGGTGGTTTCCCCAACACAAAGTTAGATAAGATACTTACCTCAATTCGGCCATTTCAATACTCAATTTAGCTTTTCTTTTACCAATTCATCAACGCTCGACTCAATCTAGCCAAAAATGACTTAATTACATCAAACAATTTCAATTAACAAAGCTATGATACTTATACAATTTGCAAAAAGTCAACAAAAGTCAACTCCCCGGGCCTGCACCTCGGAACCCAACAAAAGTTATAAAAACGAACACCCATTTCGATACGAGTTAAGCAATACCAAACTTATCAAATTCCGATACCAATTCATCCTTCAAATCATGATTTTACATTTTGATAGATTTCACAAAATTTCCCCAAATTCCCAACTTAATTCACTAATTAGATGATTAAAATAGCAATGGATTCATGAAATATGATAAGATTCGGGTGGAGAACACTTACCCAAATGATTTTCTTGAAAATCCCACAATAATCTCCCAAAGCCGAGGTCTAAAACTCCCAAAATGATAAAAATGGCTAACCCTCGAAATGAAGTTCTTATATTCTGCCCAGATGACTATGCATCGCAAACGTAGACACAAGGTCGCGTTCACGAAGAAGAAAAGAATGTGGCTGCCAAGAAGACCCTTCACGAATGCGAGTGAAGGGATGCGAACACGATGAACAATGGACAGGAGCTTACGTGAATGTAGGATGAATAACGCGAACGCAAGAATAAATAGCCAACATACCCCAGCTCCTAATTTCCACTACACGAACGCGAGGGAGCAGATGCGAACGCGAAGAAGATGAAAGCAGACTTTTGCGATCGCGAACGGAACTATGCGAAAGCGATGAAGAAAAATGGGGCAGATCAACAGGACATTACGCGATTAGAACTACGCGATCGCGAAAGACAACACCAAACTCCAGAAACCAACAAGCCAAAAATAGAAGAACTTGGCCCGAAGCACATCCGAAACACACCCGAGGCCCCTGGAACACCGTCTAAACACACAAACTAGATCTATAACCTAACACGTACTCGCTCGGAACCTCAAATCACATAAAACATTGACGAAACTACAAATCACACTATGAATCGAACTTATGAACTTCCAATTCTTCCAACTTCTAAAATTCGTGCCAAAACCCATAAAACCAACCCGGATTAACGTCAAATTTTACAGGCAAGTCCCAAATAATATAAAAGAGCTATTGCAACTCTCAGAATAGCATTCCGACCCCGGTATCACATAAGTCAACTCTTGATCAACCTCTCAATTCTTCCAAAACATCAACTTTCCAATTTTCGTCGAAATGCTTCAAATTACCCTACGGACCTCCAAATCCATATTTGGACGTACATTTAAGTCCAAAATCACCGTCCGACTCTATCCGAACCATAGAAACTCCAATCCAAGGTCAAATACTCTAATGTGAAATATTGGTCAATTCTTTTAACTTCAAGCTTCTCAAATGAAAGTCACTTCCAAAAATCCTTTTCGACTTCTCAAAAAACCCGAAATGATCATGCAAGCAAGTCATAATACACTGTGTGAAGCTACTCGTGACCTCAAACTGCCAAAAACAGGTCGAAATAGCTCAAACAACCAGTTTGGGTCATTACATCCTTCCCCACTTAAACATATGTTCTTCCTCGAACGTGCCCGGAGTTGTTCCGAAGCCATCAAACCACTGCATGAGCTCACCACATATATGCCCGGGGGTGATTCTCTATCACCAAACCCTATGTAGGACTGGCAACACAATTTAACTGAAGATCTCACTTTATCCTTAGTCCATAACCTTAAGACAAAACACAAATCTCAACATTTGAAATTAATCATAGGATCCGAATCTCGTATCATCACATTGTATAATCCTGAACGAGCTGAATCGAGCAATAATTCCAACCCAAGGTACAATCACATGATGTTCCACACAACTCAAATACTCGTAGTAATACTTGTGAACACCATAACTTCCGAAATAACATTCTGGATGTCAGCAATACACTTCATATTCAATAGAACCTTGTTCCGGATCTCCACAACGCTTCCCATGATAAAGAAACATGCAGGAAATCATAACCGCCCATGAAGTCGACAAGTAAAGAAGCTCTCTCGTCCATCAAAGGACATTGCCAAAATCTTAGCAGAAACAACCTCATGCTTCCTAACAATCCTCATCCCCAATACGATAACGCAAATCTCAGGTCTAAGAACCTCTTCTCAGCCAATACCAGCAACCCAGCTAACAGCTCATCGCGGAACCAAAAAGATTCTCACATAACACTGACCGTACACCCAACAAGAAATAACCCAGGCATGTAGCAAAATAGAAGGAAAGCAAGGTATGAGGATTATCTAACAAGTGTAACAAATATAATGATAAAGTAAAGTTTCATCAACTTATTCCATAGAGTGAAAACAAAGCACAATATAAACACAAGGAAAGGGTATATCACATAACATCTGATGTGGCGTGCAGCCCGCTCCCAAATATGCATCAAGCCAAAGTTCTCGGTTTCACTGATCACATGAATACTGATGTGAAGCTCAGTAGAGTGCACAAGTATAAATGTTGGGAAATGAATAGAAATAATAAAATATGGAAGAAATCAAGTTCAACTAAGGTGAAACGAGAAAATGAACATCACGAGGGCTATCTTGCCAACATCCCCATAAGGCCTGTATGGAATTACAACAAGAGTGAAGAATAATGACACAACCTCTTAGTCCAGCATATCATAAGAGAGTAGCACATAATATTGACAAGGGGAACAAATAATGTCCATTCATTCCAGTAACATAGCCGTGATAATAATCACAAAAGAGCACCCAAACTTGACCCGATACAAAATATATATTCTCATTGAGCTTTAAAATAACCCCCAACCCAAATCCTGATCATTCCCAAATAGGAAATATCCCTCCACAAGTCCATAGCAACCTACCGACAATTTACGCCATTAGTTATCCCATTCTCAATATTTCTTCACAATCCATAAACAAGATATAGTCCGCATATGAGGAGATCCAGCCCCCAAACCTCAGGAATACCATAGTTTCCATACCCGATCTCAACTACGCTAACAAAATGGATGATACATCACTCTTACCCCATCATCTTACTGAAGCACCTATGTAGATTTATGGGCCACGTAACAAAACCTGAACCTCAAAAGCCTCAAAACCCAAAAATCACTATGCTACTAACCACGCATCAGCAAACTAAAACTCAAGGTTCCTTCCTAAAATGTACGCTCTTCACATATGATATCCAATAATGCTAACATTCTATTAACTTCTGATATCCCTCCAGGAGTAAACCAGAATGTACAACATATTTCTTGTGCCCATAGCAGATAACCGACCCAAGTCGTGGCCGAAACCATCTAGAACTCAGTAAGACCCTCCCACACGCAACTAAGCAATCAGGACCGCATCTCCCCAACTCAACCAAGTAACACAAACTGTCCAACCCAAAAGTACTACCACAGATGTCGGTAAAGGATTCATATTCAAAAAGGAGCAATTACTTCCATTGTTATGTTGACCCATCACCACAGAGCTGACCCATTTCTTCAAATAATCCTCGTCTTTCCTCTGGGGTAACACTTCCCCCTGTCGATACACAATGATTCCAACCAAAACCCAATGTAGAAAATTTTATCATGAACCACACTGCTGAAAAGCTCTTAAACCAACATATTTCCTTTGAAGCACCCCATAATGCCGAAACCAAGATGCCCACAATGAATAGACCTCCTGTGAATCTGAAGTTGTTTCTCCGAATAACTTTGATACTGAATGTAGATACATTAATGAAGAAATAACACGCAAGACCCAACATCATCCCATGTTAGATCCCAGATCTCAATCATATGAAAAATTTAGGGAACCTTCCAATACCCTGTATATCTACACATCTCCCGCCAAAACTGATGTAACACCTGACGTTAATGTTCGATTGCCGCTAGTAGACTCCCCCACTTGGAGCGAAGCCATAGAAAACCACATTTGATGATCCACAAAACTACTCTTCACAGCTCATACAACACCAATCACAAGGTACTCCAAGTCATCTAATAAGCGCACGTCCATCCTCGTGACAGTCAAACTCGCTCCCTTCCGTTTCTTGAATGTTAAAATGCACCTTCCACTGAGTATAAATCCCATACCAAACACATAGTCCCCAATACCACCAACTATCCTCAATCAACATCCACCTCGTGACCCTACCACGATCACGACCACTAGTCAACCAATTAAACCTTCCCAAGCTCGTACTAATCAACCAGATGCCAGAACCCGCTGCACCCCCTTGTGAACAACTAAAGATTCTCTCAATACCTCTGCATTCTTAGTCTGGATGACCCGTTGAGACAATGGTTGAGCATCCCTGGCTCTCTCGTAGACCATCCATAACATAATGAGCAGTTGGCGCATAACTGATATCGAGTACGCAATATGATGCACGAGTGGATGAAAAGGGGACATAAGATATATGCTTTGAGTTAAATCAATGTCGCACGATAAGGAATGAAAGAGGTGAAATTTCTTAAAAGTTTCCGTAGCCTCTCAAAGATAAGTACAGACGTCTTCGTACCGATCCACAAGACTTTACTAAACCTGCTTATGACTCGTAGCACCTATGAGCCTATAACTCTAATAACAACTTGTCACAACCCAATTTCCCCTCCGTTGGGTATCATGATGGTGCCTAGTCTTAGGGACTAGGTAAGCCTAGCATATATTGAGTAACAACAATAAATAGCGTCTAACAACTTTAGAAACTGGATTCTCTATAAAACTTACAATTCCCAAAACCGGTAGTACAAGTCATAAGACTTTCTAGGAGTAGGTATACATAATAACTACATCACTGTTCCGAAATAAGAGGAAATAATGGAATTAAATACAATAGAAGGTAACTCCGGTGCCTGCGAATGTCCAACAAGTACACCTCGAAGTCTCCAACCTCACCAAGCGTAAATCTCAAAACCAACTCGATCAGAAGTACCTGGTTCTGCACAAAAAGATGTGCAAAAGTGAAGTATGAGTACACCATGGTGGTACCCAGTAAGTATCAAGCCTAACCTGGAAGAGTAGTGACGAGGCCAGGTCATGACACTCACTGAACATTTAAACCTGAGCAGGATATGACACAAAGCTAACATGATAGGGATATCGAAGTAATGCAAATTGTAGGAATAAATCAAACAAACAGAAATGACGATAAAGGAAAAATACGAATGACAACGGAAATTAACCAAATAATTAAACAACAACCTAGTTGGGATACATATAAGTTTAAATAGGTTCAAGTAGGGAAAACAATGTCAACTCAACCAAAAAAGTGTTTCTAATACACGATCCCAATAATTCCATTTCTTGTAATATCATACCATATATCACAACTTCCAACTCTTTAACACACACGACACCTTGTGCCCACATCTTTCCATCTCACTTTGCACGGCGAAATCCACGTGCCACTCGTTACATAGTATCCATGTCAATTGCTAATTAAGATGTTTGAGAGATTTCATCTGTGTATCTTAAAGTAAATTTACAATTTCTAGACCAAGTAGGAAATTCAGCAAGAAAGATGAGTTTTTGTTTTAGAATCATTTGAGTAAGGAAAATAATGTTTTAAATAAAATTCAACATCGAATAGCTATTGTATTTAATATAGATTTTATTAAATTAAAATATGATAGATAAAATATGATAACAATTCCTTTGTTACTAAAATAAAAACCTCAAACGGATTAAGAAGATTAAACTGGGGAAACAATTAAAATAAAATATAACGATTATTTGCAACAGTATATATTGAAATATACGGCGAGTTCTAACTTTAAGTCACACAAGGTAGAATTATATTAGTTCATTCATCTTAAAACACTATATTACTAATGAGTCAACATGGCAGGGGGTAATGACTCAACGTAGTAAATGTACTTTGAAAACCAATTCACCAGGATAATAGTAATAGGAAAAGAGTTCAGGAAATAACGGCAAGGCAATAATTCCAATTATAATGACTAAATTCACAAAAGACACTGAAAACCGGAGAATACAAATTCTCAAAGTTTCATATGAAGACACTGAAGCCAATACCATAAAACAGGGAATACCAAATACACAACTATGTTGCAGTGTGTAACCCAATCCCACCATTTAATATCAATATCATAATTCACCCCTATTTCACCATAATAATCCACCCTTATTTCACCTGTTGCGACGTGCAACCCGATCCTATTGTATAATAAACATCAATATCATAACAATAAACATAATATGTTGCATTGTGCAACCCGATCCCACCATATAATATCAATATCGTATTTCACCATAATAATAACCCTGATTTCATCTGTTGCGGCATGCAACCCGATCCCACCGTATAATGAACATCAATATCATAACAATAAACAGAATAAGTTGCGGCGCGCAACCCGATCCCACCATATAATATCAATATCATATTTTACCCTTATTTCACTATAATAATCCACCCTTGTTTCACCTGTTGCGGCGTGCAACCTGATCCCACCGTGTATTAAACAATATTACAATATAAATATCCTCTCTTATTCCACCACCTGCCTTATTTCACCTGTTGCGGTGTGCAACCCAATCCCCCCCGTACAATAATATGAATCAACAACAACAATTTAACAACTCAATTACAAAAATTTCTACAACCAAGTGTATGAGACGGAAATAAGGGAACCACGTAAAAATCAAAGGAATACAACAACCTTAACAAGAAAACAAGACATGTAAGGCACGTGCTAACTATGCAAGTATTCACAATAACTTGGAGACGTAACATATATGCACGTAGTCGGAGAATAACTCAGCAGTTAAGAGGTAAGAAGATAATAATAAAGACAATGACTACAACCAAGGCAGATAAGGGCCAAATAACAAATAAGAGGCAAATAAGGACTAACCACATCATATAGAGCATGTAAGAGTAGTCTAACAACGAGATACCGCATAATATGACAATTTAATCAAAAGCATGGAAAGAGACTAGAAAATCTAAACTGGTGAATACCACATATAGACTGTGTACCCACTTGTCACCTTGCATACACGTCTTTCACATAACAAGATAACACAATTAACTCAATTTCGAAGGGGTGGTTTACCTCCCACAAAGTTAGACATGATACTTACCTCAATTCGCCCAATTCAATACTCAATTTAGCTTTTCCTTTACAAATTCACCAACGCTCAGCTCAATCTAGCCGAAAATGACTTAATCACATCAAACAATGCAAGATAAAACAATTTCAGTTAACAAAGCTATGATACTTATACAATTTGCAAAAAGTCAAAAAAAGTTAACTCCCCAGACCCGCAGCTCGGAACCCGACAAAATTTATACCCGAACACCCATTCCGATATGAGTTTAGCAATACAAAAATTATCAAATTCCGATACCAATTCGTCCTTCAAATAATGATTTTACATTTTGAAAGATTTAACAAATTTTCCCCAAATTCCTAAGTAAATTCACTAATTAGATGATGAAAATAGCAATGGATTCATGAAATATGATAAGATACGGGTAGAGAACACTTACCCCAATGATTTTCTTGAAAAATTTCGCTAAGTCGAGGTCTACAACTCCCAAAATGATAAAATGGCTAACCCTCAAAATGAAGTTCTTATATTCTGCCAAGATGACTATGCATCGCGAACGCAGACACAGGGTCGCGTTCGTGAAGAAGAAAGAATGCGGCTGCCAAGAAGACCCTTCACGAGCGCGAGTGAAGGGACGCAAATGCAATGAAGAATGGTCAGGAGCTTACGCGAAAGTAGGATGAATAACGCGAACGCGAAGAAAAAATAGTCAACAGACCCCAGCTCCTAATTTCCACTACACGAACGCGAGGGAGCAGATGCGAACACGAAGAAGAAGAAAATAGACTTTCTCGATCGCGAACGAAACAATGCGAACGCGATGAAGAATAATGGGGAAGATCAATAGGACACTACACGATCGCGAAAGAGAACACAAGACTCCAGAAACCATCAATCAAAAAGTAGAAGAAATTGGCCCGAAGAACATCCGAAACACACCCGAGGCCCTTGGGACCTCGTCTAAACACACAAACTAGTCCTATAACCTAACACAAACTCACTCGGGACCTCAAATCACATCAAACATTGAAGAAACTGTGAATAACACTATGAATCAAACATATGAACTTCCAATTCTTCCAACTTCTAAAACTCGTGCCTAAACCCATCAAACCAACCCGCATTAACGTAAAATTTTGTAGACAAGTCCCAAATAACATAACAGAGTTATTCCAACTCTCGGAATTGCATTCTGACCCCGGTATCACCTATTTCAGCTCTTGATCAAACCTCTTAATTCTTCCAAAATTTCAACTTTCCAATTTTTTCCGAAATGCTTCAAATTAACCTACGGACCTTCAAATCCATATCCGGACGTACGCTTATGTCCAAAATCACCATTCGAGTCTATTGGAACCATCAAAACTTCAATCCGAGGTCAAATACTCAAAAGTCAAATATTGGCCAATTCTTTCAACTTCAAGCTTCTCAATGAAAGTTACTTCTAAAAATATGTCACGACCCAAATCCTAAACCGTCCGTGATGGCGCCTATCATGGAACTAGGCTAGCCAACAATCACATAATTACAGTTTCTTTCTAAAATCCCAACCATATCTCAACATTTCATAAAGTATATAAAATTACTGAATTCATTAGGAAAAATAAACAACTAAATAGTCTAATCCATCCCAAAAATACGGAGTCAACATGTCATGAGCATCTAAGAAAAATATGCCAAAAGGTATACTATTATAATACAAAACCTCCGAACGAATAGCCTGATACAAAAAAAGAAGGGAAAAAAGAGATGTTGCGGATGCTGAACAACTACATCTATATCCCGAACTCCGGCTCCGCACTGAATAGATGGCTAACGCTCGGTACCTACACCTGAATCTCAACACAGGGGTGCAGGGAGTATTGTGAGGAAGCAAACTCAGTAGTAATGAAAATATATCAAGTGTAAGTGACAAGAAACACAAAAATCAACATCATCAGTTCACAATATGCACATCTTTTATTTCCAACAATATATACATAGATAAATAAAATCATCACGCCTTAAAACCAATTTCAGAAAAATCCTTTGAAAAATATGTTTTCCAACAATTTCAAAGGTAAAAATAACCATAGGATTTAGTGTAAAATGAAACAAATCATAAGTATCCCCTCGGGAAAAAACATGAATCATAAATCGCCCCTCAGGAAAAACATCACTCAACACCTCACAGCCACTCAGTATCAGCCCCTTGGGCAACCTCACTGTCACTCATGCCTCATAATCACTCATCACTCGGCACTCATCACTCAGCACTCAGTAGGTACCTGCGCTCATTGGGGTATGTACAAACTCCGAAGGGGCTCTTTCAGCCCAAGCGCTAATATCAAGCCACCTCGTGGCGTATCATATCCTCACAATCAGGCCCTCGGCCTCACTCAGTCAGAACCTCTCAAAAGCCCCTCGGGCGTATCAGTAAAACATGGTACACGACCCAAAACATCATTTTATATATTAAAATAGTGTAAACAAGGCTGAGTTCCGAAAACAGTAATCACAGTATGACTGAGTGAAAATAATGAATTAACAATGAGGAAATAGTAGTAAAAATCCCCCAAGGGGTCTAAACAAGTTGGCACGAGGCCCCAAACATGGCTTATAACCCAAATATAGCAAAAGTCCTTAGAACAAAATATAACACATGATTTAGAGTAAAATACGCAACTCAATAGTTGCCGCGGAGCGGACCAAGTCCAATCCAAAATCAGTGCGCTCCACATACTCATCATCCGACATGTGCGCCATTCTAAAAACAGTGAAAAATATGAAGTCTAAGGTTTCATACCCTCAGGACAAGATTTATAACCATTACTTACCTCTACCGGGCCACAATACTAATCCGCGATGCTCTTGATCCTCAAATCGGCTCTCGATTGCCTCAAATTTAACCAAAACCAGATTAACATCATCAATATACGCCAAAGGAACACAACCCAATAAAAAACTATCAATTTATACAAAAGTCTCGAAATTCGGCCAAACCCGAGCCCCGGGCTCACATCTCGGAATTCGATAAAATTTACATCACTAGAAACCTCATCCTCTCACGATTCTACACATACCAAGAACACCACAATCGGACCACAATTGCCTACCCAAATCGCCAGAAGAATTTTGGCAAACCTCCTCCCATTTTTTCCAAACTTTTTCTACTTTAATTCTTTAAATTACAAGCCTAATCCGAATCAAAATAGCATAGGAACGAGTTTTATAATCCGGGAACTTACCTCCACTGAAGACCCTCGAATTCTTTCTTCAATTTGCTCTCAAATAAGCTCCAACCGCATGCAACAATGGAAGAATAACCAAAATTTTGCGGAGGCACTGTTTTATAATGTTCTGCCCAATAACTCCTCACCTGCGGACCTTTTCTCTCACCTGCGGACTCGCACCTGCGGTCCCAGGTGCACACCTGTGAAATCCCACTAACATACCAAATTCTTGCACCTATAATCACTTCTCCGCACTTGCGGCTTCGCAGGTGCGACCAACTCTTTGCACCTGTAGTATGCTCTTGCCTAGCCTTTTTTTTGCACCTGTGCATGGACCTTTGCACCTGCAGCGTTGCACCTGCGTCTGCCCATCCGCAACTGCGGCCACACCAGTAGCTTAACACCATCAACCATTTGCTGCAAATTTCCTAAGTTCAAACCCCCGCCAACCATCTGAAATCAATTCTGAGCCCCTCGGGGCCCCAACCAAACATACCAACACACCCCATATCATCATTCAAACTTAGTCGAGCCTTCGAAACACCCAAAAAAAACATGAAAACACCAAAATTACATCAAATTAAAGCCTATCAACTTTGAAACTTCTAAATTTCGCCAATGATGCCGAAACCAACCGAAACACGTCCGATTGACCTGAAATTTTGCACACATATCCAAAATGACATTACGAACCTGCCCCAACTTCCGGAATCCCATTTCGACCCCGATAGCCTATTTTCCACTGCCGACCAGAAATCACAAAAAAACTAATTTTTGCCAATTCAAGCCTAATTCTACACCCGATATCGAAACTTCATTCCGAACACACTCCTAAGTCCCAAATCACCTAACAACGCTATCCGAGCCATAAAATCCATATTCCGAGGTCGTTTACCAATAAGTCAACTCTGAGTTTGAATTTTCAACTATTAGGCTACTTTAAGAGACTAAGTGTCTTAATTCTCACCATGACCACTCCGAACCCAAACCATCCGACTCAACACAACATAAAAAGGCTAAGAAACATATGACAAAGCATAAATGGGGGAAATGGAGCTAATCTCACAAAACGACCGGCCAAATCGTTACATCCTCCCCCTTTCAAACAAACTTTCATCCTCGAATGGGTCTAGAATCATACTTGGAGTCTCGAATAAATGAGGATATCTGTCCCGTATCTCCCGCTCGGTCTCCCAGGTGGCATCCTCCCCCAGTTGCCCTCTCCACTGAACCTTCACTGAAGCTATATCCTTAGACCTCAGCTTTCGGACCTAACGACCCTAAATAGCCACTGGCTCTACCTCATATGACATATCAACCTCGAGCTGAACCGTGATTAATTCCAAAGCATGAAACGGGTCACCAATATACTTCCGGAGCATCGAAACATAGAACACCGGATGAATACTCGATAAACTGGGGGCATGGAAAGTCTATAAGGCACCTCCCCAACTATCTGAAGCACCTCAATGGGCCCAATAAATCGGGGACTCATCTTTCCCCTGTTCCCGAATCTCATAACACCCTTCATGGGTGACACCTTCCGCAGTAACTCCTCCCTAACCATGAAAGACACATCTCGAACCTTCCATTTCACATAACTCTTCTGCCTAGACTGCTCCGTGCGAAGCCACTCCTGAATCAATTTCACCTTACCCAATGCATCCTGAACCAGGTCTGTTCCCAATAGCCTAGCCTCGCCTAGCTGAAACCAACCAACCGGAGATCTGCACCTCCTACCGTATAAAGCCTCATATAGAGCCATCTGGACACTCGATTGATAACTATTATTATATGAAAACTCCACGAGTGGCAGAAACTTGTCCCATGAATCCCCAAAATCAATGACACATGCATGCACCATATCCTCCAAAATTTGAATAGTATGCTCCTACTGCCCGTCGGGCTGAGGATGAAACGCTGTGCTTAACTCAACCTGAGTACCCAACTCTCTCTGTACGGCTCTCCAAAACTGAGATGTGAACTGAGTACCTTTGTCAGAAATGATAGATTTTGAAACCCCATGCAATCGGACAATCTCCCTGATATAAATCTCAGCTAACTGCTCCGAAGTATAAGTAGTACCAACAGGAATGAAGTGCGCAGACTTGGTCAGCCGATCCACAATAACGCATATAGCATCAAACCTCCTCAAAGTCCGTGGGAGCCCAACTACGAAGTCCATGGTGATCTTCTCCCACTTCCACTCTGGAATATCAAATCTCTGAAGTAGTCCAGCTGGCCTCTGGTGCTCATACTTGACCTTCTGGCAGTTGAGACACCGAGCCAAAAACCCAAAAATATCTATCTTCATCCGCCTCCACCAATAATGTTGTCTCTGATCCTGATACATCTTCGCGGCACGTGGATGGATGGAATACCGCGAACTATGGGCCTCAGCTAGAACCAAATCTCGAAGCCCATCTACATCAGGCACGCAAATTTGGACATGCATCCTCATTACCCTATCATCACCAATAACCACATCCCTGGCATCGCCGCGACGGACCCTGTCTTGACGAACAAGCAAATGTGGATCATCATACTAGCGCACTCTAATGTGATCATAAAGAGAAGACCTGGAGGCTACACAAGCCAATACCCACGAAGGCTCTGATAGATCCAATCTCACCAACTGACCTGCTAAGGCCTGAACATCAAGTGCTAATGGACGCTCTGCTACTGGAAGGTAGGCTAGACTCCCCAAACTCTCCGCTCTAAGACTCAGGGAATCGACCACTACATTGGTCTTCCCCCGATGATATAAAATAGTGAGATCATAACCCTTGAAAAGCTCCAACCACCTGCTCTAACGCAAATTCAAATCCTTCTACTTAAGTAGATGCTGCAAACTACGGTGATCAGTGAAAATCTCACAATGCACTCTATACAAATAGTGACGCCAAATCTTTAAGGCGTGAACAATAGTTGTTAGCTCAAGATCGTGCACTAGATAATTCTTCTTGTGCACCTTCAGTAGCTTGGACACGTAGGCAATCACCCTATCATCCTGCATCAAAACCGCTCCAAGGACAACTCTCGAGGCATCACAATAAACTGTATAAGAACATGAACCCGTAGGTAAAATCAATACCGGAGTTGTAGTGAAAGCTGACTTGAGATTATGGAAGCTTTCCTCACACTCCTTAGTCCATCTCAACTGAGCACCCTTTTTGGTCAGTCTGGTCATAGATGCTGCAATAGATGAAAACCCCTCGACAAAACGACGATAGTACCCTTCCAAACCAAGGAAACTGCGAATCTCGGTAGCTGATGATGGTCTAGGCCAACTCTGTACCGCCTCTACCTTCTTCGGATCAACCTGAATACCCTCACTAGACACCACAAGCCCCAAGAATGCTATTGAATCAAGCTAGAACTCACACTTCAAAAATCTCGCATACAATCTCTTATCTCTCAAGGTCTGAAGCACAACTCTCAAATGCTGCTCATGATCCTCTCGATCCAGATAAAGCTGAAATACACCGTGTATAAAGTGCATAAAGGCTGCTGGGGCATTGGTCAGTCTAAATGACATAACCAGGAACTCATAATGACCATATCTAGTCATGAAAGCGGTCTTCGGGATGTCTGGCCCCTGAATCTTCAACTGATGATAGCCAGAATGCAAGTCAATCTTAGAAAATACCCTGGCACCATGCAACTGATCAAACAAGTCATCTATACGAGGCAAGGGATACCTGTTCTTCACCATAACTCTATTCAGTTGCTGATAATCAATACACATACGTATAGAACCATCTTTCTTCTTTACGAACAACACCGGTGCACCCCAAGGTGACACACTAGGCCGAATGAACCCTTTTATCTAGCAGTTCCTGAAGCTGCTCCTTTAATTCCTTTAGCTCCGCTGGTGCCATACGATAGAGTGGAATAGAAATAGGCTGGGTGCCTGGCACCAGATCAATACCAAAATCAATGTCCCTGTTAGGCAGCATGCCCGACAGGTCTACACGAAACACGTTTGGAATGTCACGGACCACAGGAACTGAGTCAATAGCGGGAGCCTCACCACTGACATCCCTCACAAAAGCCAGATAAGATAAACACCACTTCTCAACCATGTGTTGAGCCTTCAGGTAGGAAATCACCTTGCTAGGCGTATACTCATAAAAACCTTTCTACTCAACTTTCGAACATCCCAACATGGTTAATGTCACTGTCTTAGCGTGACAATCAAGAAAAACATGACATGGAGATAACCAATCCATGTCTAATATCACATTAAAATCGACCATGCTGAGTAACAGTAGGTCCGCTCGGGTCTCCAGACCCCTAATAGAGATTACACACGACCGATACAATCGATCCACCACAACAATATCGCCCACCGGAGTTGATAGATGGACAGAGGTAACTAAAGACTCACGAATCATATCCATAAAATGGCAAAAAATATGAAGAACATAGGAATATGTGGAATCAGGGGCAAATAAAGCCAAAGCATCTCGGCAACAGACTGAGACAATACGTGTGTTCATTGCATCGGAGGCCATAAAATCTGGCCTAGCTGGAAATGCATACACGGGCCTGACCTCCACCTGCTCGACCTCCCCCTCTAGGGCGGCCTCTAGCTGACTGACTACCACCCCTAGCTACCTGGGCAGGTGGTAAAGTAACTAGAGCTGAAGTCGAGGGCTGGCCCCTCTGCTGAGAGGAACCACTAGGACGACGGAGACACTGCCTCCACATGTGCTCAAACTCTCCACACTCAAAACAACTCCCCGGAGCTGGAGGTGGGGACTGATAGAAACCCCTGGCACTAGAACAACCACTGGAAGACTCGTGCATAGAAGAACTCTGAACTAGTGGTGCTCGAACTGCACTCTGATCTGGGAGGGCACCAAATGATGTACAGCCTGACTTAAAACCACAGGGACCATGCCCCGAAGATGCACCACTATAAGCTGGGCGGACTGACTGAGAATGCCTGAATGAACGACCTCTACCATGCTGAAACTGCCCCTAGAAGGAGCACCACTAGAACTAACCGATCCACGAGGCCTATTGGCCTCCCTCTCCTCCCCCTCCTGGCGGTGAAACGACTCAATATCTCGAGACATGTAAACAACCTGCTCGAATGTAACATCCGATACCCTCTCCCAAGTCATAAATACGCGGAGCTGATAAGTGAGGCCATCCATGAACCTCCTAACCCTCTCCCTAACAGTAGGTACCAACTCGGTAGTATGACGAGCCAACTCCGAAAATCCCATCTCATACTGCATCACTGATAGCTCTCCCTGACGGAGCTACTCAAAAAGCCTGCGTTGCTCCTCCCTGTGAGACTTAGGTACGTACTTCTCCAAGAAGATAGTGGAGAACTGCTGCCAGGTGAGGGGTGCAGAACCAACGGGCCTACGCCTCTCAAAAGACTCCCACTAAGTGAAAGTAGCACCAAAAAACTGAAATGTAGCAAATTAGACCTCAATAGTCACCAAAATCCCAACAGTACGCAGCATCATCTGGCACTTACCTAGAAAACCCTGGGCATCCTCTCCCTCACCACCACTGAATGTCGGAGGCTGTAGTCTACTAAACCTCTCTAGCCTACGCTGCTAATCATATGGCATAGCTGGGACCACGAAGTCCTGAACTGGAGCAACCAGCTGGGCTGGAACTGCCTCAGGTGTTTGCTGGCCCTGGGTAGCCAGATCAAGTGTCCGGGCAACTAGAGTCTTACTGCCTCCCTCGGCCTGAGAAGTAGCGAAAACTACCTGAGCAAGGGTGGTACACACCGTCAAGATCTGGGCCAAGGTCTCCTGAAGACCTAGAATAACAATAGCACTACCGGTGCCTAAGCCTGTCCCGCTGGAGTATCTGTGGCGGGAACCTGACCCTGAACAGTTGGGGGATCAACTGTCACTGCCCTGGTTGCTGCACGGGCAGGCCCCTACCTCTACCATGTCCTGGACCTCTCACTGGTCTATCTGGTGGATGATCATCCTGATCGGTAGCATGAGTCCTCACCATCTGTGGGAGAAGGAAACAACAAAAGTTTAGATTTCCTGAATCAACAAAATGGCACGACTGAATTAAAGAAAATGAGATTGTTCCTAAGGGTTCCGCAACCTCTCGAAGATAAGTACATATGTCTCTGTAGCGATCCGCAAGACTCTACTAAACCTGCTCATGACCGTTAAGTCCTATGTAACCTAGGCTCTGATACCAACTTGTCACAACCCTAAATCCTAAATCGGTCGTGATGGAGCCTATCGTGGAACTAGGCTAGCCAACAATCACATAATTACAGTTTCTTTCTAAAAGCCCAACCATTTATCAACATTTCATGAAGTATATAAAATTACTGAATTCATTAGGCAAAATAAAAAGCTAAATATTCTAATGCATCCCCAAAATCCAGAGTCAACATGTCAAGAGCATCTAAGAAAAATATGCCAAAGGGTATACTATTATAGTACAAAACCTCCAAACGAATAGATAGATACAACAAAAGAAGGGAAAACAGAGATACTGCAGACGCTGAACAACTACCTCTATATCCCAAACTCCGGCTCCACACGAAATATATGGCTAACGCTCGGTATCTTCACCTGAATCTGCACACATGGGTGCATCGAGTAATGTGAGTACGCCAACTCCGTAGTAACGAAAATAAATCAAGTCTAAGTGGCAAGAAACACATAAAAATCAATATTATCAGTTCACAATATGCACATCCTTTCTTTCCAACAGTATATACATATATATATAAAATCATCATGCCTTAAAACCAACTTCAGAAAAATCCTTTGAAAAATAGGTTTTCCAATAATTTCGAAGGTAAAAATAACCGAAGGATTTAATGTAAAATGAAATAAATCATAAGTAGCCCCTCGGGCAAAAACGTGAATCATAAATCGCCCCTCGGGCAAAACATCACTCAGTACCTCACAACCACTTAGTATCACCCCCTCGGGAAACCTCACTATCATGCATGCCTCCCAATAGCTCATCACTCGGCACTCGACACTCGACACTCAACACTCAACACTAAGTAGGTACCTGCTCTCACTGGGGGTGCGTATAGACTCCGGAGGGGCTCCTTCAACCCAAGCGTTAATATCAAGACACCTCGTGGCATACCATATCCTCACAATCAGGCCCTCAGCCTCACTCAGTCAGAACCTCTCAAAAGCCCCTCGGGCGTATCAGTAAAATGGGGTACTCAACCCAAAACATCATTTTATATCGTAAAATAGTGTAAACAAGGCTGAGTTTCGAAATTAGTAATCACAGTATGACTGAGTGAATATCATGAATAAACAATGAGGAAATAGCAGTAAAAAGCCCCTAAGAGGTCTAAACAAGTCGGCACGAGGCCCCAAGCATGGATTATAGCCCAAATATAGCAATAGTCCTTAGAACACAATTTAACATATGATTTAGAGTAAAATACGCAACTCAATAGTTGCCTCGGAGAGGACCAAGTCTAATTTAAAATCAGTGCGTGCCACATACTCGTCATCCGACATGTGCGCCATTCTAAAAATAATGAGAAATATGATGTCTGTTGTTTCATACCCTCAGGAAAAAAACTTATAACCATTACTTACCTCTACCGGGCCACAATACTAACCCGCGATGCTCTTTCCTCTAAAATCGGCTCCCAATTGCTCCGAATTTTGTAAAGACCCGTAAAATTTCTATGTCTAAAATAATGCCCGAATAGGTCCCTATGCTGTTATAAATGTAGAAATTTTTAAAACGGTCCTATTTTGAGTAAAAAAGATTCCCAGAAAATGAAAGATTAATTTTTCCAGAAATTGTGCGTTATGATATGCACTATGTGACCGCATAACAGGTATGCGGACCGCATAGTGGTCGCATACCTGGATAGTTTCCTGTCCATTTTGAGCACAACTATGTGGCCTAGAATGCGATCGTATTTTCACGAATGCGGGCCGCATAGTTGTCGCATTCTTGCCCTATGGTTTTTGCGAGGGAGGTTATGCGACGCACTATGGGATTGCATAACAGGTATGCGGACCGCATAGTGGTCGCATACCTGGGCAATTTGGTTCCTATTTTGGCCCATTAGAAGGAAAACTATGCGACAGGAATGCGGACCGCATAATAGGAATGCAACCGTATTTCTGTGTCGGGGCTCCTATTTTCTAAATTTAAAACTTGACCCCTTGTCTTATAAAACACCCCATCCCTTCATTTTTAACAATTTTCTGAGCAAAAATAGAGAGGGAAAAAGAGAGATCTTGAGAGAGAAGGTTTCAACGTCATCCAATTTGATTTTCCAAAATCACTCAAGCCCGGAAATTATCGAGTTATTGTTATCTTCTTCACTCAAAGAATTAAGTATTCACCTTATTTCCCCAATTTCTCAGATTTTGGGTAAGAGTAAAGCACCCATAGGTTGGTTATTGAAAATAAAAAGTTGAAAATGCTCAATTGAGTACAAGATTCCTAATTCTAAGTAAATGGAAAAACAAGTTTGGGTAATTATTGTCAAAAATGGGGTTAGTAGTCTAAGGGGTCACATAGTATTTGATAAAATGCTCAATTGAGTACAAGATTCCTAATCCTAAGTGAAATATGTCACATTGTGGAACATATTGACGGTGCTAAACGGTCCGGTGAATTGTGATAGAAATTAAAAGGGGACGACTCGAGGTATCTATGGCTAACTTTAATCTTCGTAGAGTCACCTTGTTGGTGTCTGAACATTCGATATAAGTTTCTTGCTGAGTATATGTGAATTGATTGTCCGGTTGTGTTGAGGTGTGAGATTTCATTCTCTGATTTTTCTTAGTCGACTATCGTGATAATTGAAATTGTGAAAGGTGACTTCTATGTGATTACTCTATCATGTGCAAGGTNGAATTTATATTCTTGTTGATGAGCATCTTTGTTGTTGAATTAATGGATGATAAAGACTATTGTGAAAACGTGATTGTTTGGGTGTTATGAAATTGTACTCTTCTTGATATGAAGCCCTGTGATTGAATTGTGGGCTGTTATTGTTTGCTATGAAATGTGATGGTCCGGCGGGATCGGGTTGCACTCCGCAACACGAAGTAATAAGGGTGGAGAGGTAACAAGGATGGAATGTAAATTGCACACATATCCAAAATGACATTGCGAACCTGCTCCAAATTCCGGAATCCCATTCCGACCCCGATAGTCTATTTTCCACTGCCGACCAGAAATCGGCAAAAACTAACTTTTGCCAATTCAAGGCTAATTCTACACCGGACATCGAAACTTCATTCCGAACACATTCCTAAGTCACAAATCACGTAATGAAGCTATCCGAGGCACAAAATCCGCATTCCGAGGTCGTTTACCAATAATTCAACTCTCAGTTTGACTTTTCAACTATTAGGCTACTTTAAGAGACTAAGTGTCTTAATTCTCACCACGACCACTCCGAACCCAAACCATCCGACTCAACACAACATAAACAGGCTAAGAAATATATGATAAAGCAGAAATTGGGGAAATGGATCTAATCTCACGAAACGACCGGCCGGGTCGTTACGAAATCCTTTCCGATTTCTCAAAAAACCCGAATCGATGATGCACGCAAGTCATAATAAACTGTGTGAAGCCTACTCGTGACCTCAAACTGCAAAAAACCGGATACAATAGCTCAAACAATCCGCTGGGTCGTTACATCCTTTCCCACTGCATTTTGGGGTGATTCTTTGTCACACCCCAAAATCGTGGGACGAGACCGGCACCCAACCGGATGATCCCAGTCAAGCGGACCTGGATTGCCTATCCTGCCCAACATGTTACCCCGCGTTTACAATATACAATATTCCACATGAATTAGTAATTTAGAGTTTAAACATGAATCTACTACTTGAGTTCATTTCATCCTTTATCATTTCAACATTTGATAATCACAAAACGTACAATAATTCTGATTCGTACAATGATTACTAGTACACACATTTACTGCCCAAAATACATATATGTACAACCCACATCGTGTCTACGGAACCTTTAAGAGTACTAAGGGTTTACACAATACTTTCCAGCAACAAGGCCCCTATATCTTAAAAGACATAACATATACAAAAGATATGATATAGACTACACACGACCCCAAGATGAAGTGGGACTCACCGGATCTGCTGAAGGTATGAAGGGGAAACACCACTATCGGCGGTCTGAGCTACCTGCTGTGGAACCACCTACATCCATATAAAAGATGTAGCGCCCCCGACAAAAGGGACGTTAATACTGTTGAATAGTACTATGTATGCACAAAGTTTATTGCAAGTAGAATCAAACAGTACGCAATTGGAAGATAGTCAGGATAACCACACAAGTACCACACAGATATACAGATAGTTACAAATGAAGATTTCCACCGTTACTCATTTCAATTATTCATCTGTTGCGGCTCGCAACTCGATCCCACCATACTTTCACATTTCACCCTTATTACCTCTCCACCCTTATACTTCATGTTGCGGCGCGCAACCCGATCCCACCGTACATTCACATTTCATAGCAACAATAATAAACCATTATATCACAGAGATATTAATCATCAAGAACATAAGTTCATATCAACCAAAAACTATATGAAGTCAAGGAACAATAATCCTTACCAAACAGTAATTCACATATGGTGTTGCAATCATTATTTAACTCAATTAAATCAATCCATAGTTTCTTTTCATCATTTGCCACACTCGGCCCTTAACAATTAGATACCTTCCCACATTAGAGTATGTTAACATTCTTTCATTTAGTAGAACATACTGCCATATTGACATATTCGAACACTTAACGAACCTTACACATGATAGGATAAGCACAAAGAACCACCCTTCACAATCGCAAATAACATGGTAATCGACTAAGAAAATCAGAGAATGAAATCTTACACTTCGACACAACAGGACAATCAATTCACATATGCTCAAGCAAGAATTTCATACCATGTGCTTGGACACCAACAAGTGACTCTACAAAGGTTAAAGTTAGCCATACATACCTTGAATCGAAATTCCCTTTTAATTTTCTACCACAATTCACCGGACCTTATAGCAGCTTCAATTTAGTTCAGAATGTGGCATAGTGGGACTTAGAATTAGGAATAATGATCATGTCTTAAAATCACTTGAGCATTCTATCAAACACTAGGCGTTCCTTTAGATTAAATGGCCTCTTTTTAGTGAAATATTACTCTAACCCATTTACTTTTACTAGATTATGACTAGTTGGTTACATGCATGCAAGACTCCTACCCCCATCTTCATGAACTCACCCAACCATGTTTTATTTTAACAAAATCTAGAAATTAAGGTTGATGGGGTGGAAGCTTACCTCTTGTAGTGAAGAAAATGGTGTCCTACTTGATCAATCCCAGGCCTGAGTAGTGATGGAGGAACAAATTTGATAAAGTAGGAACTCTCTCTCCCTAGAACCCACTCTCTCCTCTCTCTAATTTATCAGAAAATAAGCTTAAAATGAAAGGGGTAAGTGTTTTAACGATTTGGGGGTCGGTTATAAAATTAGAATTTTAACAGTCCCGAAGCAGAAATGCGGTCAGGAATGCGATCGTTTTTCTTCTATGCGGTCTGCATTCCTGTCGCATAAATGGCCCTCAAATGAGCAAAAAAGAAAAGCAGACTGCCCCGGTATTGGAACGCTATGCGGTCCGCATACCTGTTATGCGATCGCATAGTGCGTCACATAACTCCCTCCGCAAAAATCAAGGTGCAAGAATGCGACAACTATGTGGACCACACTCGTGAAATGCTATCGCATTCTCGGCCGCATAGCTATCCTCAAAATTGACAGCAAACTGTCCAGGTATGCGACCACTATGCGGTCCACATACCTGATCTGCAATCGCATAGTGGACCGCAGACCTACGCAAATATGGAAAATTTTATCCTTTAAGTCCCAGGGTACTTTTTACTCAAAAAGGGTACGTTTTAAGAATTTCTACAGTTATAACAACACGAGGACCTATTTACGCATTATTTTTAGCCATAAAATTTTACGGGTCCTTAAATTCTCTATCACCGAAACCTATGTAGGACTGACAACGCAATTTAAATGAAGATCTCACTTCATCCTTAGTCCATAACCTTAAATAGTGTAGTTTTTTCTGAAATTTGACTTTTTATGTAAACAGCTCCGAAACGAGTTATGGATGATGTCAGCTGCTTCGTATGGTGATTTTGGGCTGAGGAGTGCGTCGGGAATGTGTTTTCAAGGTCTGTGGTAGATTTAAGCTTGAATTGGTGAAAGTTAGATTTCCGACGATTTTAGCCGATAGGTGAAATTTTGATATCGAGTCCGGAATGGAACTCCGAAGTGGCTGTAGGTTTGTAGTGTCATTTTTGACCTGTGCGTCAAATTTGAGGTCATTCAGAATAGTTTTGACGTGTTTCGGCATCGTTTGTAGATTTAGAAAGAATGCTTAGTTCTTCGGCTTGAATTCATGTCTAATCCTCGTTTTTGGTGTTATATGATGTGTTTTCAAGGCTCGACTAGGTTCGAATGAGGTTATGGGACTGGTTGGTGATTTTGGTTGAGGTCCTGGGGGCCTCGGGTGTGTTTCGGATGCTCGACAGGAAGGATTTTGGAATTAGGCTATTGCTGGTGTGAAACCTTCTGGTTTTTCCGCATCTGCAGATAGGGGACCGTAGGTGTGAGTCCGCAAAAGCGGAGGAATGATCGCAGATGCAGAATGGGCTAGGCTGGAGAAGGACTGCAGCTGCGGAGGATGGGCCGCACCTACGGATTCGCAGGTGCGGTAGGTGCGTCGCAGGTGCGGATTTTGGATCCTTAAGTGGTTATGCGCATTTGCGCACCTGGGACCGCAGGTGCGGGTATGCAAGTGCGATAAATTAGCCGCAGATGCGGTCATCGCTGGACAAAGAGTTTATATTCGAGGGTTTGTTCATTTTTACTCCATTTTTGATTTTGAGCTCGGGAGAAGGCGATTCTTTGACGGATTTTCAGAGGAATCTTATGGGTAACGATTTCTTACTCGAATTTTGTTTTATTGCATTAATCTATTGTGTTTTTCCTCATTTAATCAAGGAATTTGAGAGTAAAAGTTTGGAAATGGGAGAAAAAGTTCCCCAATTGAAAATCTGAGATTTGAGTGAGATATTGACGTCGGATTTTGATGATTCTTGTTCTACTGTTCTCATAAATGAGCAGGTGTTCATAATTTGTAAATTTTACCCGATTCCGAGGCATGGGCCCGGGGTAATTTTTGGGAGATTTTCCTAATTTCGTGTCTTAGCTTCGATTTTATTAGTTAAACTAGTTGGTTGTAGTATTATTTATACGATGCTATTGATTTGATTAGATTCGGGCCATTTGCAGTCGGATACTCGTGGAAAGAACGTGACTTCAAGTTTAATTCGAGTGGTTGAGGTAAGTATCTTGCCTAACCTTGTGTGGGGGAAATACACCTTAGGATTTGAGTCTTCAATGTTGATTCTAGTCCATGTACGCGAGGTGACAAGTGTCTGCTTGGACTTATTTGTAGAAGGTTGACCTTTTAGGGTTCTTAGGTCCTTATAGTTACCTTGTATGAAGTTGTTCTTGATACACTTGACTTCTAAATTTGCTAATTCCACCTCTACATGCTTTGATTAGAGCTAATTTCTTTAGGATTCACTTTTACTGCCTACTTGAATCTGATTTGAGTTAACCAAAGATTTTATCTCTCTATCATCATGCAATATTTTCATAAACTACCTATAATTAATTGAATTGTTGAATATCCCTCATAATTGCTCAAACTCATAAGGGGTTTAGATGACTTGTATCTTAGTTGACTTGTCCTAGGAATTATTTGACTTGTGTTGTCTTCTTATTATTGACTTGAAATTGTGGATTTGTGGCTCGTCTTGTTTTTCCCTGGTCAATTTGTACTCTTTACACTTAGTATTCTTTACCGTGATTAATCCTTGTGAATGATGTTCTACTGTTTCTTTGTGAATTGAAAATCTTGTACTGATGTATTCGATGTACCTTGTGTCATTGTCATGATTGTATTGTATTTGATGTGGTGATGTACGAGTTTTTTGTCGTGCTATACTTGTTGTCTTTGGTTGTTGCACAACACATATAAATTGGGGACAGACGTATTCTGGGAGATCCCCCTTGTACTACATATTTAAATTGGGGACTACAGATGTATTCTAGGAGATCCCCCCTGTACTGCATATTTAATTTGGGACTACAAATGTATTCTGGGAGATCCCCCAACATTGCATTATTTATTTTGGGACTACGGACGTATTTCTGGAGATCCCCCCAGCACTGCATATTGTTTTGGGACTACAGACGTATTCCTGGAGATCCTCTGTATTGTATGATAAATTCGGTACTACGGGATGGGATCCCGGTAGATTTTATCTAAAGGATTATGTTTGAAAGACAATTATTTGGAAAATGTTTAAGTTGAATAAAACTATGTTTGAAGGATATCCCTTTGGAAAAGAATATTTGGAAAATGTTTAATTTGAAGAAAACAATGTTTAAAGGACATTTTCTTTGGGAAATAATATCTGAAAATGTTTATGTTAAATAAAACTATGTCGAAGGATATCCCTTTGGAAAAGAACATTTGAAAATTGTTTATGTTGAAGGAAACTATCTTTAAGGGACACTTTCTTTGGAAAAGTATATTTGAAAAGCTTTTATCTTGAAGAAGACTATGTCTGAGATACATCTCTTGGGAAAAAAATATTTAAAAGAATTTCCCTTTAAAAAGGATATTACCTTAAAGCTTTCAAAATAGAAAACTTGCAGGTGAAAGTTGCACTTGAAGATTTTGACCATCTTAATGGTAATTGTGGCTAAAGTCTGGTGTGAAGACTAATGCAGTGTTGAGTTACTACTTTCCCTTATTGTGTTGTGATTTTCGGATTTGGGTTGTGCTCTCGTCTATCCTTCTATGTATTATTATGATGTTCCGTCGTTATTTTCCTTCCGCATTGTAGTTGTTATGTGATTAACTATATTGTGTAGTCATTATATAGATGCCATGTCCTGTCATTTCTATATTTATGACTGTACATTTTATTAGACCAGTGGGTGTCTTGACTACTCCTCGTCACTACTTATCTGAGGTTAGTCTTGATACTTACTGGGTACCGCTGTAGTGTGCTCATTCTACACTTTTTCACATTTTTGTGCAGATCCAGGTATCGATCGTTAGTAGCTGTGTGGGTTCTTACTGAGGAGACTCAAGTTAAACCTGACGTCGCGTTCGCAGGCTTCAGAATCACCTTCCCATTCTATATTTACACTATTTTACTTACTTCCAAACAATTGTATTTAGAAGTTGTAGTAAACTCTGTAAATATGGCGGTGTAGTGACATTAATAGGAACAAGGGTACTCCACTTAACAACAAGTTCTACCAATCCCTCCATGGCTCGATACATTCTCCTAACAAACTCTTGGGCAATCTCCCTCGGATAATGGTGGGTTCATTCCCACCTAATTGTTTCAAAGTCATGAATTACTCATCTTGAGATTAAAACATAGCAAGGAAATTAGCTCCCTGTCTTGAGTTCTACCGCACGATCTGGACTATCAAAGAAGAGAGAAATTCCTAAATGTCCAAGCATCCTCCTAATTATAGATGTGGTGGACAACACACTGATAAAAAGCACTTTACTAGACACGGCTCCGAGACATCCTAGTACGCTTTAAAACCTTACGCTCTGATACCAAGTTTGTCACGCCCCAAAATCGAGGGGCACGACCGGCGCTCAATCGAATCAAACTTTTGCTAGGTACAAGGTAAGACTAGCATGAAATCCACATTGATTACTTCCCATTTCCAAGTCGGAATCTCCATAGATTGCAATAACCCACTGGGTTTCTAACGCTCAATATTAACTTGCTGACAGTTAGGACACTGAGCAACAAACTCCTCTATATCATTTTTCATTCCGTCCTACCATTATACTTCCCTGATATCATGATACATTTTTGTTTCTCATGATGGATAAAATAAGGAGAATAGTGAGTTTCCCCCATAACCAGCCGACGCAGCCCTGCAACATTAGGGACATATAATCATCCTCGATATCTGAGCACCCCATTTTCTATAATTTCAAACGGTGTCTTATCCTTCTGAGGGGTGGTATTCCTATAATTAACTAACACATGATCCTCGTACTAGCGTTCCATTATTTCAGTTACTAAAGAGGATGTTTTGGTATCCTGAATAGTAATTCCAATATCACCTGAGTCCAGTAACCGAATTCCAAGACCATCTAGCTGATGAATCTCATGGGCTATTTCCCTCTTTTTCGGCTATAAATATGATAGGCTACCCATAGATCTGCGGCTGAGGGCGTCGGCTACTATGTTCTCCTTCCCCGGATGGTATAAAATATTAACGTCACAGTCTTTAAGTAGCTCCAACCATCTTGTTTGACATAAATTTAATTACTTTTTCTTGAAGATATACTGGAGGCTCTTATGATCCGTATAGATATCAACATGAATGCCATACAAGTAGTGCCTCCATATCTTTAGTGCAAGAATCACCGTGGCTAACTCTAAATCGTGGGTTGGGTAGTTCTTCTCGTGCTTTATTAGTTGTCTAGAAGCATAAGCTACAATCTTACCATGCTGCATCAGCACACAACCCAATCCAATGCCTGAAGTGTCATAATAGATCACATAACCATCGGTCTCTTCTGGGAGCGTTAGAACCGGTGCTGAAGTTAATTTGTCTTTTAATGTCTGGAAACACCGTTCACAAGATTGTCATGCTACTATGCTGTATGAAGTTGTGAAAGGTGTTTTATGTGTAATGAACGAAAGATTGATAATGTGCTCAAATGTGGGAATGTGTAAAATAGTTGAAAGCCATACGTGGAAAGTAATGAAAAAGGGTATTGTGAAACAATGTAACTGAATTGAGCGATTGTGGCAACACCATGTTCATGAAATTACAACTTGATTAGAGTTATGCTACCTTGGGCCCAAATACATAAATTTTTGATATGAATTTGTATTCCATGAAGTGATGATTCTTGTGATGTAATTGTGTGTGGTTGCTGTTATGAAATATGATTGTCAGGTGAGAACGTGTTGCACGCCACAACAGGAAGTAATAAGGTTGATGGGTTGTGGTGATAAGGGTGGCCGAGATAATAAGGGTGGCCGAGGTAATAAGGGTGGCCGAGGTAATAAGGATGAAATGTCATTGTTATCACTACTGAAATGAAAATATATGAGCTCTTGAATATGATGATGTTGAAAGGGGAAAAGGAGAGATTGTGCATCTTGTTTAATTTTGGTTTTTTCCTTACACGTGCATTTCTTAATTTGTTCCATTGTTGTTCCCTAATTGTGTATTTGCTTGATTGTACTTGGGATAATGTTTATTTATACATACTAGTACTATTCCACAGTACTAGCGTCCCTTTTGCCTGGGGCGCTACATCTTTTATATGGATGTAGGTGGGTCCATAACATGTTGCTCGGCTCTCCGTTAGTGGTGCCTTCTCCTCATCCTTTCAGGTGTACTGGTGAGCCCCATGTCCTCTCGGGGCCATGTGTAGTTTAGGCCTTCTCCTTTCTGAGTGTATTATGTATTGTACGGTATAGCCGGGGCTTTGTTGCCGGCAAGTATTGTATAAACTCCTAGTACTCTTAGAGGCTCCGTAGACACTATGTGGGTGCATATGTGTATTTTGGGCAGTGTTTGTATGTATTTGTAATCGTGGTCCGTATCGGGAAGTGGCATATCTAATATTTATAAATTGGACTTAGTTCACGCACTTTTAAGCTTATCTCACCGCTTCACATAAATAATGTATGTTATAAACACGGGGACTGCGTTGGGACTGGGGGTCACCCGGTCGAGTGCCAGTCGCGTCCCTCAAATTTGGGGCGTGACAAACATGGTATCAGAGCCTAAGGTTTTAAAAGTGTCCTAGGATGTCTCGAAGCCGTGTCTAGTAGAGCCCTTCTTATCGGTGTGTTGTCGACCACATCTATAATTAGGGGGCTACATGGACATTTAGGAAACACCCTTTTCATTATTATTCTATATCGTGCGGTGAAGTGGAAAGTGAGAATATTCATGCCTAACTAGTGCTCTGTTCCAAAATTTTCAGTAATGGCACCAAGGAAGAGAGCTCGACTTGGCCGAGAGGCCGATGCCGCCCCAAGTGTGGCCGTAAATTATGTACCTGATGGTGCGGGTGGGATAGAATCCCCGACCTTGAATCCATCTGGCCTATCTGTTCCAGACCAGAGTGTTCCTATTCCCTGCTACGGCGGAGGGTTCTACAATCCCTCCCGTCGATATTCCTGATCCTTCCTTGGTTCCAGCTCCAGGTCCTGGTACTTCCGATTGGGACCTTAGGGGAGCTATTCATATGTTGACCCAGTTAGTGGCCGCTCAGGACCTAAGATCTCATGCTGCCCCTGCATCCTCTAGCGAACATGGAGATTCCGACGGTTCCAGAGTCAACCAGTTTTTGCGGTTGGCCCCTCTAGAGTCCTCAGGTATTGATCCAGAGGCCGATCCGCAAGATTTTCTAGATGAAATGTACAAGACACTTTGGGTTATGAAGGCCACAAAGACAGAGGGGGTTGAGTTAGCATCTTACAGGCTGAGGGGAGCAGCGTATTCCTGGTTCGAGATGTGGGAGGATTCCCGTGGGGAGGGAAGTCCTCCGGCGAGATGGGATAAGTTCGTTGATGCTTTTATGGATCACTTCTTTCCTGCCGAGACTATGGAATCCCGTGCTACCGAATTTGAGGTTCTCAAGCAGGGTAATATGAGTGTGTGGGAGTACCACATGGAGTTCGTGAGGTTTTCCAATTATGCTCCGTAGTTGGTATCGACTATGGATGCCAGAGTTCGACAGTTAGTTCAGGGCCTCAGTCCCTTGGTTGTGAATGAAGATGCTACAACTGCCTTGCACTCAGACATGAATTATGGTAATTTAGTGGGGTTCGCCCAGGACATGGAGGCTAGAAAATTGAAGATAAGGTCGGAGAGGGAGAGTATCAGCAGGGCCCGGTTAGTGGGCCTCTTAGGGAATTCAGTTAGAGGAGGGAGACCGATTCAGGGGAGAGGGCCATCAGGGCTATCCAAGTCTTATGCTCAATCCTCATCCAGTGCACCACCATCAGTGCCTCGTTATCAGTATAGCAGTCACTGGGGGCCAAGATTGGGTAGCAGGAGACCCCATCAGTCCGGTCGTCCAGGAGGGAGGTTCCAGCAGCAGAGGAGGGCTCTGTGCCCTTAGTGTGGGAGGTTCCATACTGAGTCTTGTTACCTGGATATCCCCATATGTTACGGGTGTGGAGTGACAGGTCATATTCAGCGGGATTGTCATGCGCCCAGATAGGGCATGGGTAGTGGTTTTGCTTAGCCGTCCGGTTCTTCAGTCGCCGCATCTTCAGTACGTCCTCCAGCTCTAGCAGGGCGTGGTGCAGTTAGAGGTGGGGTTCATGGTAGAGGTGGGCCCAGTCGGTTTTATGCTTTGAGTGTCGCCAGAGTGCGGAGGTTTCCCCAGATGTTGTTACAGGTATTCTGACTGTCCAAGTCTTTGATTGTTATGCTCACATTGACCCGGGGTACTCCTTGTCCTATGTTAGACCATTTATTGCTTCAAGTTTTGGGATAGAACTCGAACAACTTCATGAGTCGTTCTCTGTGTTGACTCCGGTTGGTGATTCCATTACAGCCACGCAAGTCTATAGGAATTGTGCTGTCACGGTGTGTGGTCGAGATACCACGGCCGATCTTATCGAACTTGGGATGGTAGATTTCGATGTTATCATGGGGATGGATTGGATTTACTCGTGCTTTGCTAAACTCGACTGCCGAACCAGAATTATGAGACTGGAGTTTCCTAACGAGTCAGTTATTGAGTGGAAGGGAATGGTGTGGTGCCGAAGGGTAGGTTTATTTCCTACCTTAAGGCCTCGAAGATGATTAAAAAGGGGTGTATTTATCACTTGGTGGAGGTTGCAGACACCACTTCAGAAGTATCTTCCCCCGAGTCTGTTCCAGTCGTGAATGAGTTCCTAGAAGTGTTTCTAGAAGAGCTTCCAGGGATTCCGCCAGATAGGGAGATTGATTTCGGGATTGATGTATTGCCAAATACGCAACCAATATCTATTCCACCGTACAAAATGGTGCCAGCAGAGTTGAGGGAGTTAAATGAGCAGTTGAAAGACTTATTAGAGAAGGGGTTCATTCGGCCAAGTGTGTCGCCATGGGGCGCTCCGGTTCTTTTCATCAGGAAAAAGGATGGGTTGCTTCAGATGTGTATTGATTATCGGCAGCTCAACAAAGTCACTATCAAAAATAAGTATCCACTACCTAGGATAGATGATTTGTTCGACCAATTGCAGGGTGCGAGCTTCTTCTCCAAAATTGATTTACGGTCGGGATATCACCAGTTGAAGATCAGAGAGCAGGATATTCCTAAGACCGCCTTCCGAACTTGTTATGGCCATTTTGAATTTTTGGTAATGTCCTTTGGACTTACCAATGCTCCAGCGTCTTTCATGGATCTTATGAATCGGGTTTTCAAACTGTTTCTTGACTCCTTCGTGATTGTTTTTATTGATGAAATCCTTGTCTACTCGCATCGTCGGGAGGGCCATGCTAATCACCTCAGGGCAGTTCTGCAGACTCTTCATCAACACCAATTGTATGCCAAGTTTTCAAAATGTGAATTTTGGTTGGAGTCAGTCACATTTTTGGGACATGTTGTTTCCATATAAGGGATTAAGGTTGGTCCCCAGAAAATCACAACGGAAAGGATTGGCCTAGACCAACGACGCCGATAAAGATTCACAGTTTCTTGGGTCTAGCCGGGTATTATCGGAGGTTTGTGGAGGGGTTCTCTACCCTCGCCTCCCCGTTGACTAAATTGACGCAGAAGGAAACTAAGTTCCAATGGTCCGACGCTTGTGAAAAGAGCTTTCAGGAATTGAAATCTAGATTGACTTCAGCACCGGTGTTAACTTTTCCAGAAGGCACAGAAGGATTTGTGGTTTATTTTGATGCTTCAAAGGTTTGTTTGGGATGTGTGTTGATGCAAAACGGGAAGGTTATAGCCTATGCTTCCAGGCAACTCAAGAATCACGAGAAGAATTATCCGACGCATGATTTAGAACTCGCGGTAGTTGTGTTTGCATTAAAAATCTGGCGGCATTATTTGTATGGGGTCCATGTGGACGTGTTTTCAGACCATAAGAGTCTCCAATATTTGTTCAAGCATAAGGAGTTGAATTTAAGGCAGCAGCGATGGTTAGAATTGCTTAATGATTATGATATGAACATTCTGTACCATCCGGGAAAAGCAAACGTAGTGGTCGACGCTCTCAGTCGGAAGCCTATGGGTAGTCTGGCTCATTTGGAGGAAGATCATAGGCCGTTGGCTCGGGAGGTTTGTCAATTGGCTAGTCTGGGGGACTGTCTCTCGACCTCACACAAGGGGAATGTCATGGTGCATAATGGGGCAGAATCATCACTTATAGCGAAAGTCAAGGAGAAGCAGTTTATTGATCCAGCATTGGCGCAGTTGAAGGAGGCAGTTTTGAATGGCCAGATTTCGGCATTTTCACTCGGTAGCGATGATGGTGTTTTGCGGTTCCAGGGAAGGTTATGTGTTCCTGATGTGGATAATTTTCAGGGGAGGGTGATGGTGGAAGCTCACAATTCCAGGTATTCCGTGCAACCAGGTTCTACAAAAATATATCAAGATCTCCGGGAGATCTATTGGTGGAGCGGTATGAAAAGAGGTGTGGCAGACTTTGTGTCTAAATGTCCAAATTGTCAGTAGGTGAAGGCCGAGCATCAGAGGCCTGGTGGGTTAACTCAGCTTATGGAAATTCTAATGTGGAAATGGGAAATGATCAACATGGATTTAGTGGTAGGTTTACCTCACACTCGGCACAAGTTCGACTTGATTTGGGTGATAGTGGATCGACTCACGAAATCAGTGCACTTATTACCGGTCAAGTCCACCAATACTGTAGAACAGTACGCTTAGTTGTATACCAAGGAAATAGTCAGGCTTCATGGTACTCCAGTTTCTATTATTTCATACCGAGGAGCCCAGTTTACAGCTCATTTTTGAAGGAAATTTTAGCAAGGCTTGGGTACTCAGGTAAATCTAAGCACAGCTTTCCACCCGCAGACTGATGGTCAGGCAGAGCGAACTATTCATATGCTTGAAGATATCTTACTGACTTCTGTATTGGACTTCAAGGGTAGTTGGGATGATCATTTACCGCTTATCGAATTTGCTTACAATAACAACTTTCACGCTAGTATTCAGATGGCCCCATTTGAGGCATTGTGCGGAAGGAGGTGTAGATCCCCAATTGGGTGGTTCGACGTTGGTGAAGACGAATTGTTAGGGCCAGATCTTGTGCATAAGGCATTGGAAAAAGTCAGATTCATTTGGGAGAGGATGAAAACCGCTCAGAACCGTCAGAAATTCTATGCGGACGTTCGTCGAAGAGAATTTGAATTCCAAGTTGATGATTGGGTATTCTTGAAAGTATCTCCCATTAAAGGAGTGATGCGTTTTGGGAAGAAAGGGAAATTGAGCCCAAGGTATGTCGGGCCATATCGGATTGCTCAAAGGATAGGACAAGTGTCTTATAGGTTTGAATTACCCCACGAATTGTCATTAGTGCACCCGGTGTTCCACATGTCCATGTTGAAGAAAGTGGTTGGAGATCTATTAGTCATCGTGCTGGTTGAGACCACTTGGGTTAATAAAAAATTATCATATGAGGAGGTTCTGGTTGCTATTCTTGATAGACAAGTCCATAGATTGAGGACCAAAGAAATTGCTTCAGTTAAGGTATTGTGGAAAAGTCAGCGCATTGAGGAAGCCACTTGGGAGGCGGAAAATGAGATGAAAGAAAGATACCTCCACTTATTTGAACAAGTCTAGTAGTCAGAACCCTCTCCTCTAACTTCACGTTCGGTTCTGTGAAAAAGCACTCCATCTTCCCCTAGTTGACTTATTGCTGTAATTTCCCAATGTGTGCTAAAACCGGACTCCCTATTCTATTTGGGGTAGTGTGCAACCCTTGAGGTAAATGAAAGTTTTGTGGAACGTATGTGTTAGGAAAGTGATTAATAGTAGTGTAGGTTGGAAATGATTAATTGAAATGAATATAGTATATTGAGGTGATTGGGTTGTATGGGACTCATTAAAACGACCAAGTTATGTGCAAAAATGTGAATCATGTCGAAATTTGTAGTATGAGAAGAAAGAACTATGTGCAGTTGGCAAAATGATTGAATGATTGCCAATTGTTGAGGTAACAACATTGTGTGTGAGTTATTGAGTGATCAAAACTGTGTAATGGTGCTTGGGAATGTGTTTCGGGGGCTCTCTAACAGGTAAATAGGTCTAATTACAAAGGGAACTCTAGCAAAATAATTTTTTTTCTAAAATATTGGAGATAGTGAAAATATGGAAGTTGCATGTCATGCATTCAAAACTAATTTATTTCCAAAACCCTTATTCGAGGACGAATGATTTAAAGGGGGGGAGGGAGGATGTAAAGACCCGTATCATTTTCTTGTTTAAAAAAAATGGTGCCGAACAAGTCTCCGAGTTGTTTTATTGTGGGAATCTCTGAAATAGACCTGAACTGAGTAAAAAGTACTCCGAGACTTAAAGAATATAATTTTCCAGAAATTAGGTATTATGCGACGCACTATGTGATCGTACAACGTGTATGCGGACCGCATAATGGTCGCATACATAGGCAGAATACTGCCTCATTTGAAGTCAACTATGCGATCCAGTATGTGATCACATAACGTTTATGCGGACCGCACAATTGGCCGCATACCTGGGCAGTGTGTTCTGGATATTTGGCCGATCTTGAGGGCCACTGTGCGGTCAGATCTGCGAACACCCTTCCCCTATATTTCTAATTTTTAAAACCCGACCCCAGTTCATTAAAACACCCCTCCCCTTCATTTTAACTATTTTCTGAACAAAATTAGAGAGAGGGGAGAAAGGGGTTCTTGAGAGAGAAAGCTTCATCTTTACCTTTTTGATTTTCAAAGTCACTCAGGCCTGGAAATTTCGAGTAATCATCTTCTTCTTTATTCTAACAGGTAAGAATCCCCAAACCCTTTTCATTAGTTTTCTGATTTTAAACAAAAGGGGGACTCTCATGAATTGATTCTTGAAAATATAAGTTTATACCTCGTATGCATGATTATTAATGTCCATAANTAGTAAATGTTGAAAAGGAATTTAGAGCCCAGGTATGTATTGCAAAATTTAACCTTCGTAGAATCCTCTTGTTGGGTCCGAGTATTTGGTATGTGTACCTTGTTTGGAAATATGTGAATTGATTGTTCGGATGTGTTGAGGCGTGAGATTCGATTCTCTGATTTTCGTGGTTGATTTTCATGCTACTGTGTTGTATGAAGTTGTGAAAGGTGTTTGATGTGTAATGAACGAAAGATTGATAATGCGCTCAAATGTGGGAATGTGTAAAATAGTTGAAATCCATACGTGGAAGGTAATGAAAAAGAGTATTGTGAAACAATGTAACTGAATTGAGCGATTATGGCAACACCGTGTTCATGAAATTACTACTTGATGAGAGTTATGGTGCCTTGGGCCCAAATACAATAATTGGTTATATGACCTTGTATTCCTTGAAGTGATGATTCTTGTGATGTAATTGTTTATGGTTGCTGTTATGAAATATGATGGTCAGGTGGGATCGGGTTGCGCGCTGCAACACGAAGTAATAAGGTTGATGGGTTGTGGTGATAAGGGTGGCTGAGGTAATAAGGGTGGCCGAGGTAATAAGGATGAAATGTGATCGTTATCACTACTGAAATGAAAATCTTTGAGCTCTTGAATATGATGATATTGAAAGGGAAAAAGGAGATATTTTGCATCTTGTTTGATTTTGGTTGTTTCCTTCCACGTGCATTAATTAATTGGTTCCATTGCTGTTTTCTAATTGTGTATTTCCTAGATTGTACTTGGGATAAAGTTTATTTATACATACTAGTACTATTCCACAGTATTAACGTCCCTTTTTCCAGGGGCACTACATCTTTTATATGGATGTAGGTGGGTCCATAGCAGGTTGCTCAGCTCACCGTTAGTGGTGCCTTCTCCTCATCCTTTTCAGCTGTACCGGTGAGCCCCATTTCCTCTCGGGGCCATGTGTAGTTCAGGCCTTCTCCTTTCTGAGTGTATTATGTATTGTAAGGTATAGCCGGGGCCTTGTTGCCGGCAAGTATTTTATAAGTTCCTAGTACTCTTAGAGGCTCCGTATACACTATGTGGGTGCATATGTGTATTTTGGACAGTGGTTGTATGTATTTTTAATCGTGGTCTGTATCGGGAAGTGGTGTATCTAATATGCATAAATTGGACTTAATGTGGTATTCACACACTTTTAATCTTATCTCACCACTTCACATAAATAATGTATGTTATAAACACGGGGAAACACGTTGGGTGGGAAAGGCAAATCAGGTTCGCTTGACTGGGGGTCACCTGGTCGAGTGCCGATCGCGTCCCTCGAATTTGGGGCGTTACAGTTAGGAACATGAATTCTTATATCGCACGATCTAAGATGAAAAGAGAGGATAAAATCCTATATGTCCTATAGCCTCTTGTCTATAAGTGTGGTGCACAACACACCCATAAACAAGACTCTACTAGACACGGTCTGTAGACAATCCTAGGATAGAACTACTCTGGTACCACTTTTGTCACGACCCAAACTGATGGGCCTCGACGGTGCCTGAGTCCTACCTGTCAAACACCCTAAGCATGCGTCTAAGATATAAACTTGACTAATGTCTGCCGAATTACAAAAATAATATACATGACGGAAACCTGCCCCAAAAATCCTATGTACATATACGTGCAACATACGTAGGGCAAGCCGACAAGGATGCTATAGACAACTATGCACCTCAAAACTGGAAGCCGGTAAGGCCACATACTATCCAACCAGACATACTGTCTATATACCTCTAATAGAAATATAATTGTACAAAGACGGGACTGAGCCACGTCATACCCATATATATACAAACATATCGTACCAAAATCAAAAGCAGCTCCGGATCAAGTGGAGCAGGCTTACTCTCACTGATCAAGGATCCTAAGAAGGGGGACCGGCAACTTTCCTACCTGCACCTGGGGGCATGAAATGCAGGCCCCGTGAAATAGGGTGTCAGTATGAAAAATGTACTGAGTATTTAAGGCATGAAAATCTGTACGTAAGAGACATAGATGAAACATGGAATAAAGAAATCCATATGTAACTCTGAATAACCTTGTAAATTCTGAAACATGTATAATTTTATGCACGTGTATATAAATGTTGTTTCATGCATGGGTGTAGGTGTATATAACATCATCAAGCCACTGAGGGCATCCCATCATATGATCTCGGCCACTGGGGGCAAAATCATCAACATATACCAACTGATCAGGTGGTGGTGTGTATATAACTCCGTAACCTTTTCTCATATCGTGGCGCCTATCGTGGAACTAGGCTAGCCAACAATCTTATATTTACAGTTCTTTCCAAAATCCCAACCATTTTCAACATTTCATAAACGTATATAGAATTACTGAATCCATTAGGCAAAATAAACAGTTAAACCGTCTAAAACCATCCCCAAAATCCGGAGTCAGCATGCCATGAGCATCAAAGGAATATACCAAAAAGTCAGCTATTATAATACAAAACCTTGGGACGATAATTACGTACTACATAAGAAGGGAAAACAGAGATGCTGCAGATGCTGAACATATACCTCTAGGTCCCGAACTCTGGCTCTGCACGGAATAGATGGCTAACGCTCTGTGTTAGTGATACGCTCAAATTACAGCTTAAAATAGTGTAAAGCGATCGATGTCAAATATAGTAACCCAACAAGGTTGGGGTCGAATCCCACAGAGAACAATATGGAGGCGATTATGAATGTAAAGGAATTATCACTTATTGCGCAATGCCAAACAAATAGATTTTGGTTTTGAAATTGTTTATGACTAAATGCAAAAATATAAAGTAACCTAGAAAGAAAGTAAAATGATCAATGGCAAGAAGAATGAATGCATCAGGTATTACACTCAAGTAACGATCCAATGTATTTCACGATTTTATAAATATGAGCAAGTTTATGTTAATTAGCCAGGGATAATAATTCTAAATTAGCCTTTTCCAAAGACTAATAAGACTTCCTAATTGAATTATTCATAACCCAATTAAGAGATTAACCACAACCAGATATGGCTACAATTAGTTCAATTCTATCCCTAGGTAGAACCTATAAAATGAGGGTTAAAGCCTCAAGTTCTTGTTAATTAATCTTTCCCAACCCCAAATTCTCTTTTCCAAAATTAATTCGGAGTTAATGGGCGAGTCCTAGGGTTATCTTATCCCTTTGGAAACATTAAATAACAAGAATAATTAAAGTAAAAATAAATCACTTCATAAATATATGAAAATCATTCAATACATAAGCACAACAAGGTATTTAATCCACACTTTAAATATGAATATTTCCATAAACAAATTTCAAGTGTTGGAAACAAATACTACACACTTAAATATTCAATACAAATCAAGGAAATGAAGAAACAAACATAAATGGGTAATAAATCCTTAACCACAAGGTTGAAATCTTCAAATCCCAAGTGTGTGTGCAAACCCTAGCTTCAAGACTTTAACCTCCGCGTTCGCCGTCAACACGACGCGTTCGCGATGTTGTGATTCTTCTGTAGACACATTGACTCTTCGCGTTCGTGTTGAGTTCAATGCGTTCGCGAAGGTATAACTTTCTGAAGCTCCGCGTTTGCGTTGGACCTCCACGCTCGCAAAGGGATTTAACTAGGCAGACTTCTACTGTCCATTTTAGATCCTTTTTTGACTTGTTTTCACCTAATTTCTTCACCATCACCTCTAAATCACTTGACACCTCAAATATGCCAATAAATCTCAATAAATGCCTTAGTTTCTCAATTATACAAAAGGCTAAGTATTAAGAGGAGATAAGTTTGTAAAATACCAACTTATCAGTCAGCATCTGTATCTGCACATAGGGGTGCAAAGAGTAGTGTGAGTACACCAACTCAGTAGTAATGAAAATAAATCAAGTCTAAGCAGTAAGAAACACATAAAATTAAATCATCATTTCACAATATGCACAGTCTTTCTTTCCAACAGTACATACACACACACACACNCTCCAAAAATTTCAGAAATAAAAATACCTGAAGAATTTAATGTAAAATGAAATACGTCATAAGTATCCCCTCGGGCCAAAACATGAATCATAAATCTCCCATCGGGCAAAACATCACTCAGCATACCTCACAGTCACTCAGTATTAGCCCCTCGGGCAACCTCACTGTCACTCATGCCTCCCAATCACTCGTCACTCGATACTCACACTCAGTAGGTACATGTGCTCACTAGGGTTGTGTACAGACTCCGGAAGGGCTCCTTCAGCCCAAGCTCTAATATCAAATCACCTCGTGGCGTATCATATCCTCATAATCAGGCCCGCGGCCTCACTAAGTAAGAATCTCTCAAAAGCCCATCGGGCGTATCCGTGAAACGGGGTACTCGACCCAAAACATCATTTTATATCTCAAAAATAGTGTAAATAAGGCTGAGTTTCGAAATCAGTTAAGCACAATATGACTGAGTGTAAATCATAATCAACAGTGAAGAAATAGCAGTAAAAATCCCCCAAGGGGTCTAAACAAGTCGGCACGAGGCCCCAAACATGGCTTATAGCCCAAATATATCAATAGTTTTAGAACACAATTTAACATATTCTTTAGAGTAAAAATACGCAACTCAATAGTTGCCACGGAGAGGACCAAGTCCAATCAAAAAATTAGTGCGCACCACATACTCGTCGTCAGACATGTGCTCCATTCTAAAAACAGTGAGAAATATGAAGTTCGGGGTTTCATAGCCTCAGGACAAGATTTATAGCCATTACTTACCTCTACCGGGCCACAATACTAATCTGCGATGATCTTTCCCCTGAAATCGGCTCCCGGTTGCTCTGAATGTAACCAAAACCAGATTAACATCATCAATATACGCTAAAGGAACAAACCCCAATCCAAAAACTATGAATTTAGACACAATTCTCGAAATTCGGCCAAACCCGAGTCCCGGGCCCACGTCTTGAAATTCAATAAAATTTACATTACTAGAATCCTAATCCTCCCACGATTCTATACTTACCAAAAACACCATAATCGGACCATAATTGCCCACTCAAATCATCAAAAGAAATTTCCAATTCCCATGCACCTAATCTCCCCAATTATGGATTTAAATTAAAAAAAAATCGGCTTAATTACTTAGAAAACGACATAGAAACGAGTTATGAAGTTGAAAACCTTACCTCCAAGTGATTCCCTTCAATTTCCACTTCAAACCCTCTCAAAGAGCTCCCAACTCGTTCAATAATGGAGGAAAAATGAGTTGATCTCGCAAAAATGGCCTTTTAAAACATTCTGCCTAGCACTAATATTCCCTTATGTGCAATCGCGACTCCAGCCATGCGATCGTGATGCACAGCCTAGACCACTCTATGCATTCGCATACCAACACACGCAATCTCATAGAACAAATATCCATCCCACACACGCGCCTCAGAACCTCTATGTGATCGCACAAAGTGCCACGCGATCGCACTGCTTCACCTTCCCAACCCATGCAATCACAATCCCTCTTACGCGATCGCATAGAATAAATTGCTTGCCCCAAATAATTACTCTACGTGATCGCGGATGAATCCACACGATCGCAGTGAAGAAATCACTGCTGCTAAAACACCAGAAAACCAGCAATCTCCCAAAGACCTAAAGTGCTCGTTTGAGCATCCGAAACACACCCGAAATCCCTGGGACCTCAACCACTCCTACCAACACACCCCATAACATCATTCAAATCTATTCGAGCCTTCCAAACACCAAAAACAACGCAAAAACACCAATTTTACATCAAATTCAAGCATAGTAACTTTGAAACTTCTAAATTTCGCCAATGATGCCGAAACCAACCAAAACACATCCGATTGACCTGAAAATTTGCACACATATCCAAAATGACATTACGAACCTTCTTCAACTTTTGAAATTCCATTTCGACCCCGATAGCCTATTTTCTACTGCCGACCGGAAATCGCCAAAAACTAACTTTCGCCAATTCAAGCTTTATTTTACATCGGACATCAAAACTTCATTCCGAACACACTCCTAAGTCCCAAATCACCTAAAGAAGCTATCTGAGCCATAAAATCCACATTCTGAGGTCGTTTACCAATAAGTCAACTCCCAGTTGACTTTTTCAACTATTAAGATAATTTAAGAGACTAAGTGTGTCAATTGTCACCTTGACCACTCCGAACCCGAACCAACCGACCCAATAGAAAAAAAATAGGCTAAGAAACATACGATAAAGCAGAAACGGGAGAAATGGGGCAATTCTCACGGAACGACCGACCGGGTCGTTACATCCTCCCCCTCTTAAACAAACGTTCATCCTTGAACGGGTTTAGTAACATACCTGGGATCTCGAATAAGTGAGGATATCTGCTCCGCATCTCCCGCTCGGTCTCCCAGGTGGAATCATCCACCGACTGTCCTCTCCATTGAACTTTCACCGAAGCTATATCCTTAGACCTCAACTTTCTAACCTGACGACTGATGTGTGGCTAGAATTCATGGTTTAACACAGTATGTGCCTTATATTTTATGTTAGTTAATGATGAAAATACACTTCATATGTGCTTAATGGAGTCTATTTCATGTGTAGGTGAATTGGAGATGGAAGTCGAGTTAAATAGATGCATAAACGTCGAAATACGCTCAAGAGTCGAAAAGGAGTGAACCGGGCTATCGCCGGTTGTTTGGGCTGTAAAGCCTGGCCTAGCCAGGCGTTAGCCAGGTGTTTGAGCCCTAACGCCAGGCCTGGCCAGGCGTTAGCCCGGCGTTGGGGCCCTAACGCCAGGCCTGACCAGGCGTTAGCTAGGCGTTTGGGCTGTAACGCCTGGTCCCTAGTCCGGTCCAATCTGTGTTTCGAAGGTTTTAAGTGTTTCCTGTTTTGAATAGAAAAACCCTTCACGTTTAGGGTTTATCCCAAACATATAAATAGACCCAAAAAAAAACGTTGGGGGACTTTTGCCATTAGAGACAAGAGAAGCCTGTGGAATACTACTCAGCAAAGCAAAACATTGATTTTTACATCCTTTATTCATTACTTTGTAGTTTAATTATGCAAGTTATTTTGGATTTGATTATTATAAGCATGAGTATATAATTTCCTTAATCTAGGGTTTTGTTGGAACCCGTTAGGGCATGAACTTATTGTGATATTAATATGATTGGTTGTTAATCTCTATTTGTTCAACTACGTTCTTGTAGTAGTTAATTGAAAGGATCCTCAATTAGCTGTTCCTATTTATTATGTATCTACTTGAGAGAGAGTGCATATTTGGGTTATTTTTGAACAACATCACTCCCGGAGTATAGACAAAAGTCATAACCGAGGGTTTAGAGATTGGATTAAAAATAACGATACCTCGAGTGCAATCTAAAGTGAACTGTAATGCAATCTAGCTAGCGTAACTTGACAGAGTGCGTCTAGTAAATTATCATAATTAATTGAGAGAGATTTATGGTAGCTAGAGTGTTCATGATTTATAGAGACAATTAATCAAACTATAGGAAGTATCCAAGAAATAAATTCACCGACAGGGGAAACCATAACCTTAGACCTTTATTATAATTGTTTACATCATATTGTTAGTTAATCGTTACTTTATTAATTTTGTCAATAGAAATACTAAAACATCACCAATTGATATTCGAAAGTCTTGAGAAAATTTATTAAGTAAAAGTTTCGTATTCTGACGGCTTGATTGATACGTAAATTCCCTGTGGGATCGACTCTTGGCGTACCCCAGATTATATTTGCAGCGCCCGTTTAGTCTTTCTATAAGACATAGTTGAGCGTGATTAACGACCCAAAATAGCCAATGGCTCTACCTCATATGACATATCACCCTCGAGCTGAACCGTGCTAAAGTCCAAAACATGAGACGGACGGGTCACCAACATAATTGAAACATGGAACACCGGATAAATACTCGATAATATGGGAGGTATGGCAAGTATATAAGACACCTCCCCAATCCTCTGAAGCACATCAAATTGCCCAATGATACTGGGACTCATCTTTCCCCTCTTCCCAAACCTCATAACACCCTTCATGGGTGACACCTTCAGCAGCACCTTCTCCCCAACCATGAAAGACATATATCGGAACTTCCGGTACGCATAACTCTTCTGCCTAGACTGCACTGTGCGAAGATGCTCTTGAATCAACTCCGCCTTACCCAACGCATCCTGAACCAGGTCTGTGCCCAATAGCCTAGCCTCACCCGGCTCGAACCAACCAACCGGAGATCTGCACCTCTTACCATATAAAGCCTCATACGGAGCCATCTGGATACTGGACTGATAACTATTATTATATGAAAACTCCGCGAGTGGAAGAAACTGGTCCTATGAACCTCCAAAATCAATGACACTGGCACGCAACATATCCTCCAAATATGAATAGTACGCTCTGATTGCCCATCGGTCTGAGGATGAAACGATGTGCTCAACTCGACCTGAGTAGCCAAATCTCTCTGTACAGCTCTCCAAAACTGAGATGTGAATTGAGTACCTCTATCAGAAATGATAGAAACTGGAACCCCATGCAATCGGACAATCTCCCTGATATAAATATCAGCTAACCGCTCCGAAGAATAAGTAGTACCAACAGGATCGATGTGCGCGGACTTGGTCACCCGATCCACAATGACCCATATAGCTTTAAACCTCCTCGAAGTCCGTGGGAGTCCAACTACAAAGTCCATGGTGATCCGCTCCCACTTCAACTCGGGAATATAAATATTATGTTGCACTTGTTGCAGAACAAGGGTTTATTCTCAGGGTCATACATCGAAGACCCCCAACAGCATTTGAAGAACTTCCTGTCAATTTGCAAAACACAAAGGCAGCCAAACGTCATTCAGGAGGCAATAAAATTGTTGCTGTTTCCATTCTCAGTGAGTGGAGCTGCCCAGACTTGGCTAAACTCACTCCCCATCAATTCCATTACAACATGGGAGGAGTTAGTTAAGCAGTTCGTGAACAATTTTCATCCATCCAACAAGACTGCACAACAAATTGATGAAATCTTGAGCTTCAGACAGAAACAAGTTGAAACATTACAAGAGACATGGGAACGATTTAAGGGAATGCTGGTTATCTGTCCACATCATGGTATTCCAGAGCAGATGTTGGGGCAGCGTTTTTATATGGGTCTGGCTAATATTGTTAAGACAAAAGTTGATGCTTCAGCTGGTGGAGCATTCTTGAGCAAAACGTGGAGAGAAAGTCAGATCTTACTTGATAAAATGGCACAAAATTCAAGATGGACAACCAGGAATGCACCCATTACTCTTGTAGTTAACTTAGTGTCATTCGATCCATCCAATACTATTGCAGAGAACGTGGCCACCTTGATAACACATATGAGCATACTAACTAAGAAGGTGGAGGAATCAGGGAAAAAATAGTAGGTACACATCATAGATACAACCAATGGGATCTTATGCACATCTTGAATTAGTCAACCATTTTGTAACCAGTGGAATGCAGAAAGTGATCACCCTCCTTATCCAGAAAACATGAATTATGTGTCAAATTATGAACGCCAGAGACAAGGGGGCAGAATTGGGGTCAGCAAGTTCAACCGTATAGACCACCTCACCAACAACAGAACAGTGGAAATATGGGTGTCATGAGACCACAAAGTAATGCAACACCATATCAGAGGCCACAAGGTTATAACCATCAGAATCAACAACAAGCATACTACCCTCCTCAGCATCAACAGGGGGGAAGGCAAGAAGATGGGTTCTCCAAGTTAGAAGCTATGATGCAGCAGGTTATTGGATCAAATGCTAAGATCAACGAAAGAGTAGATGCCCATGACTCAGCCATTAAAAACATCGAGGTGCAGCTGGGGCAGATTTCAAAGGTAGTTAACAATCGTCCTCATGGAACTTTACCTGCTGATACTCAAGTGAATCCAAGGGACCATGGCCCAAAGAAGCTAATGGCAGTGAGTCTCCGCAATGGTAGAGACCTGGACCTGGAACAAGAGATGAGGCAGGAAAGTAGACAGACAGATACATTGGTGCAGGTGCCTATTGAAATTGATGACTCGACTCCTTTCACCAAGGGCATAGTGCAGCCAGCTGAAGGAGAATCTAATAAGCAAGGTGAATCTAAGAAAGAACTTGAGAAAATCACAGAGCCAGCAAATGAGGTGGTGGTGGAAAAGGAAAAAGAATAGATAACAGGAAAGAAAAGATCACCAGCTCCATTCCCTCAAAGGCTAACAAAGTACCAGAAGGATGAGTAGTATAAGAAACTTTTTGACATGCTAAAGCAGATACAGGTAAATATCCCATTGATTGATGCATTGAAGGAAATTCCTGGCTATGCTAAAATGATGAAAGACTTGTTGTCCAGAAAATTTGACTTCCAAGATCTGGCTACTGTCACTCTTACTCAGACTTGTAGTGGGGTGGTGACGCGTCCTATTGTTGAAAAGTTATCTGACCCAGGAAGTTTTACAATTCCTTGTACCATTGACAACTTTTCTTTCGCCAAATCTCTATGTGACTTGGGAGCCAGCATTAATCTGATATCGCTGGCCATATATAAAAGACTGGGATTGGTAGAGCCAGGACCACTTCCATGCTGCTGCAATTTGCTGATAGGACGGTGAAGAGACCATCGGGTATGCGGGATGATGTGTTACTAAAAGTGGGGAAATTTGTGTTCCCTGCGGACTTTGTGTTCCTAGACTGCCGAGTAGATGAGGAAATTCCCATAATCTTGGGAAGGCCATTTTTAGCCAGTGGGGGACCCTTTGGCTGCATGTTTGATGAACATAGATGATATGAATGGTGAGGAGCTAGCATAATAGGTATTAGCATTGGATGGAAAAGGGACATGGTCGGGGGCTCTCTAAATTGAACCATTACACTTGGAAAAGAGATAGAGCCCACCAGCCAAGCCCTCAGTTGAAGTACCACCCAAGTTAGAGCTGAAGCCTTTACCAGCGCACCTCACGTATGCATTTCTTGGACCTAACTCTACAGTACCTGTTATTATTTCATATGGGTTGTTAGATGTGCAGGAACTTAGTTGTAACAGGTACTTTCTGAACGCAAGACTACCATTGGCTGGACGATGGAAGATATCAAAGGGATCAGCCCAGCCTATTGCACGAACAAGATTCTCCTGGAAGAGGGACACAGACTTTCTAGGGAACATCAATGGCGGTTGAACCCAAATATGAAGGAAGTGGTAAAGAAAGAAGTTATAAAGTTGTTAGATGCGGGAATCATTTCCCCATCTCTGACAGCAGTTGGGTTAGCCCAGTATAGTGTGTACCAAAGATGGGTGGTATGATAGTGGTAAGGAATGATAAAAACGAGCTGATATCCACTAGAACCGTCACGGGCTGGAGAATATGCATGGATTACATAAAGTTGAATCTTGCCACCCGCAAGGACCACTTCCCACTTCCCTTCATTGATCAGATGCTCGACCGGGTAGCAGGGAGGTCTCATTTTTGTTTCCTTGACGGGTATTCGGGGTACAACCAGATTTCTATTGCCCCGGAGGATAAGGAAAAGACCTCCTTCACATGCCTTTATGGGGTATTTGCCTTCAGGAGGATGCCATTTGGTCTCTGTAATGCACCTGCAACATTCCAACGGTGCATGATGGCCATTTTCACAGACATGGTGGAAGATATTATGGAGGTCTTCATGGACGATTTCTCAGTGGTGTGAAATTCGTTTGATGAATGCCTAGCAAATTTAAATCGTGTACTAAAGAGGTGCATCGAGACGAACCTAGTGCTGAATTGGGAGAAGTGCCACTTCATGGTACAAGAAGGAATTGTCTTGGGACATTTGGTCTCGAGTAAAGGTAATCAAGTGGACAGAGCCAAAGTAGAAGTGATTGAAAAACTCCCTCCACCCACGTCAGTCAAAGCTATTCTTAGCTTCCTGGGACATGCCGTATTCTACCGGTAATTCATCAAAGACTTCTCCAAAATTGCCAACCCTCTCTGTAAGTTACTAGAAAAAGATAACCCATTTGTGTTTTCTGATGATTGCAGGCTAGCTTTTGAGAAGCTAAAGAAGCAGTTAGTCACTGCACCGATTATAGTTTCCCCCAACTGGGAGAAACCATTCGAACTCATGTGTGATGCCAGTGACTATGTTGTGGGAGTCGTGTTGGGCCAGCAAAAAGATAAGGTAATGCACCCAATTTACTACACAAGTAGAACGTTGAGTGGAGCTTAGCTAAATTACATGGTAACACAAAAAGAAATGTTGGTTGTATTGTTTGCATTTGACAAGTTCAGGTCTTACCTGATCGGGTAAAAAGTGATCGTGTACACTGATCACACAGCCATTCAGTATTTGGTAGAGAAAATAGACTTTAAGTCGCACCTAATTCGTTGGGTGCTGCTTTTGCAAGAGTTTGACTTGGAGATTCGTGACCGTAAGGGAATAGAGAACCAAGTCGCTGATCATTTATCACGCCTTCAAGGTGCTGAAAAGGCACATGAGTCTGAGGATATTCTGGAAACCTTTCCAGATGAGCAGCTGCTGGCCACAAGTGTGGGAGAGGTGCCATGGTATGCAGATATTGCTAATTACATGGCATGCGACATCGACCCTTATGAGCTCTCCTCTGTGCAAAAGAAAAGATTTTATCGAGATAGCCGTAATTACTATTGGGATGAACCTCATTTGTTTAAAATTTGCATTGATAACATGATCCGGAGGTGCGTCCCCGAGATAGAACAATTTGCTATTTTGCAGGCTTGTGTTGGAGGCCGGGTTTTATTGGCCCACTATGTTCAGAGATGCCCATCAATTGGGTGAAGGGTTGTAATGAATGCCAAAGGACGGGGAACATATCCCGTCGTCATGAGATGCCCATGAATCTGATACATGAGGTAGAAGATTTCGATGTCTGGGGGATAGATTTCATAGGTCCTTTTGTCAGCTCTTACGACAATAAGTACATACTTGTTGCTGTAGATTACATGTCCAAATAGGTAGAAGCTGCAGCATTCCCCACCAATGATGCACGAGTGGTGGTGGGGTTCTTAAAGAAGAATATATTCACCCGTTTTGGGACTCCAATGGCCATTATTAGTGACGGAGGCACTCATTTCTGCAACCGTGACTTCGAAAAGTTACTTGCTAAATATGATGTACATCACAAGGTAGCAACCCCGTACCACTCCTAAACTAGCGGGCAGGTTGAGGTCTCCAACCGTGAAATAAAGAGTGTGCTGACCAAAACAATTAATGCCACAAGAACTGATTGGGCGAAGAAACTTGATGATGCCCTCTGGGCCTATAGAACCGCATTCAAAACACCAATAGGTATGTCTCCATACAAGTTGTATTTGGTAAGGTCTGTCACCTGCCCGGGGAATTAGAACATCGAGCTTGGTGGGCATTGGAGCAGTTGAACCTGGATCTCGATACTGCTGGAGAAAATTGAGTCACAAAGTTAAACGAGTTGGAAAAGTTCAGAGGAAAAACATTTGAAAGCACCAGGTTGTATAAGGAACAAATGAAGAGATTACATGATAAAAACATTGTGGACCGAGATTTCAGACGAGAGAACAAGCTATTGCTTTACAATTCAAGATTAAGACTGTTCCCGGGTAAGCTACAGTCCCGATGGTCTGGCCCTTTTAAGGTGGTCAACGTATTTCCTTATGGTGCGGTGGAAATTACTACTGAGGATGGGTCTAACGCCTTCAAGGTCAATGGACAACGATTAAAAACGTATGTGGGAATGAATGAAGCCAGTATGATGGCTATTGGTTGTAAATCTTTATTTGTTCAACTACGTTCTTGTTGTAGTTAATTGAAAGGATCCTCAATTAGCAGTGACTATTTATTATGTATCTACTTGAGAGAGAGTGCATATTTAGGTAGTTTTTTGAACAACATCACTCCCGGAGTATAGACGAAAGTCATAACCGAGGGTTTAGAGGTTGGATTAGAGATAACGATACCTCGGGTGCAATCTAAAGTGAACTGTAATGCAATNAAGTCTTCATTATTGATAGAGACAACTAATCAAACTATAGGAAGTATCCAAGAAAGAAGTTCACCGACAGGGGAAACCATAACCTTAGACCTTTATTATAATTGTTTACATCATATTGTTAGTTAATCGTTAGTTTATTAATTTTGTCAGTAGAAATACAAAAACATCACCAACTGATATTCAAAAGTCTTGAGACAATTGATTAAGTAAAAGTTTCGTATTCTGACGGCTTGATTGATACGTAAATTCCATGTGGGATCGACTCGGGGTGTAATACCCCGGATTATATTTGCAGCGCTCGTTTAGTCTTTCTATAAGACATAGTTGAGCGTGATCAATGACCCAAAATAGCCATTGTCTCTACCTCATATGACATATGACCCTCGAGCTGAACCGTGCTGAAGTCCAAAACATGAGACGAGTCACCAACATACTTCTGAAGCATCAAAACATGGAACACCGGATGAATAATCGATAAGCTGGGAGGCATGGCAAATCTATAAGCCACTTGCGCAATCCTATGAAGCACCTCAAATGGCCCAATCATCCTGGGACTCAGCTTTTCCCTCTTCCCGAACCTCATACCACCCTTCATGGGTGACAACTTCAGCAGCACCTTCTCCCCAACCATGAAAGACACATCTCGGAACTTCCAGTCCACATAACTCTTCTGCCTAGACTGAGCCGTGCGAAGCCGCTCTTGAATCAACTTTGCCGTACCCAACGCATCCTGAACCAGATCTGTGCCCAATAGCCTAGCCTCGCCCGGCTCGAACCAACCAATCAAAAATCTGCACGTGCTACCATATAAAGCCTCATACGGAGCCATCTGGATACTGGACTGATAACTATTATTATGTGAAAACTCCGCGAGTGGCAGAAACTTGTCCCATGAACTCCCAAAATCAATGACACAGGAACGCAACGTATCCTCCAAAATATGAATAGTACGCTCCGACTGCCCATCGGTCTGAGGATGAAATGATGTGTTCCACTCGACCTGAATACCCAATTCTCTTTGTACAACTCTCCAAAACTGAGATGTGAACTGAGTACCTCTGTCTGAAATGGTAGAAATAGGAACCCCATGCAATCAGACAATCTCCCTGATATAAATCTCAACTAACCGCTCCGAAGAATAAGTAGTACCACCAGGAATGAAGTGCGCGGACTTGGTCAGCCAATCCGCAATGACCCATGTAGCTTCAAACCTCCTCGAAGTCCGTGGGAGTCCAATTACAAATTCCATGGTGATCCGCTCCCACTTCCACTCTGGAATACCTAATCTATGAAGCAATCCACCTGGTCTCTGGTGCTCATATTTGACCTGCTGACAGTTGAGACACCGAACCACGAACTCCACTATATCCCTTTTTATCCGCCTCCACCAATAATGTTGTCTCAGATCTTGATACATCTTTGCGACACCTGGATGGATGGAATACCACGAGCTATGGGCCTCAACTAGAATCAAATCTCGAAGTCCATCCACACTGGGCACGCAAATACGACCCTGCATCCTCATGGCTCCATCATCACCAATAACCACATCCCTATCATCACTGGGACGGACCCAGTCCTGATGAACGAGCAAGTGTAGATCATCATATTGGCGTGCTCTAATCTAACCATAAAGAGAAGACTTGGAGGCTACACAAGACAATACCCGCAGAGGCTATGATAGATCGGATCTCACCAACTGACCCACTAAATCCTGCACATCAAGTGCCAATGGCCGCTCTGCTACTGGAAGGTGGGCTAGACTCCCCAAACTCTCTGCCCTGCGACTTAGGGTAGCGGCCACTACATTGGCCTTCCATGGATGATATAAAATAGTGAGGTCATAATCCTTGAGAAGCTCCAACCACCTCCTCTGACGAAAATTCAGATCCTTCTACTTAAGCAAATGCTGCAAATTACGGTGATCAATGAAAATCTCACAATGCACTCCATACAAATAATGACGCCAAATATTCAAGGCGTGGACAATAGCTGCCAGCTCAAGATCGTGCACTGGATAATTCTTCTCATGCACCTTCAACTGTCTGGACGCGTAGGCAATCATCCTTCGATCCTGCATCAAAACTGCTCCAAGGCCAACTCTCGAGGCATCACAGCAAATTGTATAAGAACCTGAACCCGTAGACAAAATCAATACCAGAGTTGTAGTCAAAGCTGGCTTGAGCTTTAGAAAGATCTCCTCACACTCCTCAGTCCACCTGAACGGAGCACCCTTCTGGGTCAGTCTGGTCTTGGTGCTGCAATGGATGAAAAATCCTCTACTAAACGGAGATAGTACCCTGCCAAACCAAGGAAACTGTGAATCTCGGTAGCTGATGATGGTCTAGGCCAGCTCTGCACCGCCTCTATCTTCTTCGGATCAACCTGAATTCCCTCACTAGACACCACTATCCCGAAGAATGCTACAGAATCAAGCCAGAACTCACACTTCAAATATTTTGCATACAATCTCTTCTCCCTCAAGGTCTGAAGCACAACTCCCAAGTGCTGCTCATGATCCTCCCAAGATCGGGAATACACCAAAATATCATCAATAAACACGATGACGGGATAATCAAGATAAGGTCGGAATACACTGTGCATCAAGTGCATAAAGGTTGTTGGGGCATTGGTCAGCCCGAAAAACATAACCAGAAAATCATAATGACCATATCTAGTCCTAAAAGCAGTCTTCGGAATAACTGGCCCCTGAATCTTCAACTGATGATAGCCAGAACGCAAGTCAATCTTGGAAAATACCCTGGTACCCTGCAACTGAGCAAACAAGTCATATATACAAGGAAAAGGATACTGGTTCTTCACCGTAACCCTTTTCAGCTGCCGATAATCAATACACATACGCATAGAACCATCCTTCTTCTTTACAAACAACATCGGTGCACCCCAATGTGACATACTAGGCCGAATGAACCCCTTATCTACGAGTTCCTGAAGCTACTCCTTCAATTCCTTTACCTCCGCTGGTGCCATACGATATGGTGGAACAGAAATAGGCTGAGTGCCTGGCACCATGTCAATACCAAAATCAATGTCCCTATCAGGTGGCATGCCTGGTAGGTCTGCAGAAAACACGTCCGGAAAGTCACGGACCACAAGAACCGAGTCAATAGCGGGAGTCTCACGACTGACATCCCTCACAAAAGACAGATAAGATAAACACCCCTTCTCAACCATGCAATGAGCCTTCAGGTAGGAAATTACCCTGCTAGGCATATACTCAGAAGAAACTCTCCACTCAACCCTCAGACATCCTGGCATAACTAAGGTCATGGTCTTAGCATGACAATCAAGAACATCATGACACGGAGATAACCAATCCATGCCCAATATCACATCAAAATCGACCATGATGAGCAATAGTAGGTCCACTCATGTCTGCAGACCCCAGATAGATATCACACTCGACCGATACACACGGTCCACAACAATAGTATCGCCCACCGGAGTCGGCACATGAACAGACGTGACTAAAGACTCACGGGGCATATCCAGAAAATGGGCAAAATATGATGAAACATAGGAATATGTAGAACCAGGGTCAAATAAAACCAAAGCATCTCGGCGACAGATAGAGACAATACCTGCGATCACTGCATCGGAAGCCATAACATCTGGCCTGGCTGGAAATGCATACGGGCCTAACCTCTATCTGCTCGACCTCTAGCTAACTGACTACCACCCCTGGCTTTCTGGGCACGTGGTGAAGTAACTGGAGCTGAAGTCGAGGGTTGGCCCCTCTGTTGAGAAGAACCACCAGAACGACGTGGACACTGCCTCCACATATGCCCAAACTCGCCGCACTCAAAGCAACTCTTCGGAGCTGGAGACGAGGACTGATAGAAACCCCTGGTACTAGAGTGGCCACTAGAAGAATCATGCATAGGGGAACTCTGGACCGGTGGTGCTCGAGCTTCACTCTGGGATGGGAGGGCACCGAATGAAGAATGGCCTGGCAGAGACCCGCGGGGACCATGCCCTGAAGAGATGACTGAGGAGGCCTCAATGAACAGCGTCTACCATGCTGAAACTGCCCCTGGAACTAGCACCACTATAACCGCTCGATCCACAAGGCCTATTGGACTCCCTTTCCTCCCGCTCCTGGCGGCGAACCGATTCAATATCTCGAGGAATATCAACAACCTGCTCGAATGTAGCATCTGACACCCTCTCCCTAGTTATGAAAAGGCAGAGTTGATAAGTGAGGCCATCTAGAAACCTCCCAATCCTCTCCCTATCAGTAGGGACCAACTCGGTGGCATGACGAGCCAACTCCAAAAATCGCATCTCATACTGCATCACTAATAGCTCCCCCTGACGCAACTGCTCAAAATTCCTGCGCTACTCCTCCCTATGAAACTGGGGTACATACTTCTCCAAAAAGATAGTGGAGAACTGCTGCCATGTGAGGGGTGCTGAACCAACAGGCCTACGCCTCTTAAAAGACTCCCACCAAGTGAAAGCAGCACCAAAAAACTGAGCAATACGCAACATCCTCTCACACTTATCCAAAAAACCCTAGGCATCCTTGCCCTCACCACCATTGAATGTCGGAGGGTGTAGTCTAATAAATCTCTCCAGTCTGCGCTGCTCGTCCTCTGGCATAGCCGGAACCAAGAAGTCCCGAACTGGAGGAACTGGCTAGGCTGGAACTGCCCCGGTGTTCCCTGAGTAACCTGCTCAGGTATCCGAGCAACTAGAGTCTGACTGCCTTCCCCGACCTGAGAAGTAGCGGCAATTGCCTGAGCAAGGGTGGTACACATAGTCAAGATCTGAGCCAATGTCTCTTGAAGACCCGGAATAACAATAGGCACTGCCGGTGCCTAAGCCTATCCCACTGCAGCATATGCGGCGGGAATCTGATCCTGAACAATAGGGGGATCAACTGGTACTGCTCTGGCTGCTGCACGGGCTGAACCCTACCTCAACCAGGGCCTCGGCCGCGACCTAGACCTCTCGCCAGTCTAGCTGGTGGCTGCTCACCCTGATCGGTAGCGCGAGTCCTCACCATCTGTGAAATAAAGAAACAAAAAAAGTTTAGATTTCTAGAATCAATAAAATGGCACGACAGAATTCAAGAAAAATTAGATTGTTCCTAAGGGTTCCACAACCTCTCGAAAATAAGTACAGACGTCTTTGTACCGATCCGCAAGACTCTACTAAACATGTTCATGACCGTTGAGTCCTATGTAACCTAGCGCTCTGATACCAACCTATCACGGACCCAAATCTTAAACCGGACGTAATGGCGCCTATCGTGGAACTAGGCTAGCGAACAATCTTATATTTACAGTTTCTTTCCAAAATCCCATCCATTTTCAACATTTCATAAGCATATATAGAATTACTGAATCCATTAGGAAAAAATAAACAGTTAAACAGTCTAAAACCATCCCCAAATTCCGGAGTAAACATGTCATGAGCACCTAAGGAATATGCCAAAATGTCTACTATCATAATACAAAACCTTGGGATGAACAACTAGGTACTACATAAGAAGGGAAAACTGAGATGTTGCAGACGCTGAACAACTACCTTAGGTCCCGAGCTCCGGCTCCACACGAAATAGATGGCTAACGCTCGGTGTCAGCACCTGTATCTGCACACGGGGGTGCATGGTGTAATGTGAGTACGCCAACTATCTAGTAATGAAAATAAATCAAGTCTAAACAGTAAGAAACACATAAAATCAAATCATCAGTTCACAATATGCACAACCTTTCTTTCCAACAGTATATACATACATATATATATATGTATGAAATCAACATGGCTTAGAAAACAACTTCAGTAAAATCCTTTGAAAAATGTGTTCTCCAACAATTTCAGAAATAACAATACCTGAAAAATTTAGTGTAAAATGAAATACATCATAAGTAGCCCCTCGGGCCAAACATGAATCATAAATCGCCCCTCGGGCAGAACATCACTCAGCATACCTCACAGTTACTCAGTATTCGCCCCTCGGGCAACCTCACTGTCACCCATGCCTCCTAATCACTCGGCACTCGGCACTCGACACTCGCACTCAGTAGGTACCTGCGCTCACTGGGGGTGTGTATAGACTCCAGAGGGTCTCCTTTAGCCCAAGCGCTAATATCAATCCACCTCATGGCATTTCATATCCTCGCAATCAGGCCCTCGGCCTCACTCAGTCAGAAACTCTCAAAAGCCCCTCGGGCTATCAGTAAAACGGGGTACTCGACCCAAAATATCATTTTGTATCTCAAAAATAGTGTAAATAAGGTTGAGTTTCGAAAACAGTTAAGAAAAATATGACTGAGTGTAAATCATAATCAACAGTGAGGAAATAGCAGTAAAAAGCCCCCAAGGGGTCTAAACAAGTCAGCACGAGGCCCCAACATGGCTTGTAGCCCAAATATATCAGTAGTTTTAGAACACAATTTAACATATGCTTTAGAGTAAAAATACGCAACTCAATAGTTGTCGCGGAGAGGACCAAGTCCAATCCAAAAATTAGTGCGCACCACATACTCATCATCCGACATGTGCTCCATTCTAAAAATAGTGAGAAATATGAAGTCCAGGGTTTCATACCCTCGTGACAAGATTTATAGCCATTACTGACCTTTACCGTGCCACAATAGTAATCTGCGATGCTCTAGCCCCTAAAATCGGCTCCCGATTGCTCCAAATCTAACCAAAACCAGATTAACATCATCAATATACACTAAAGGAACAAAACCCAATCGAAAACTATCAATTTAGACACAATTCTCGAAATTCGGCAAAACCCGAGCCCTGGGCCTATATCTCAGAATTTAATAAAATTTACATCATTAGAATCCTCTATAAATACCAAGAACACCATAATCGGACTACAATTGTCCACTCAAATCATCAAAAGAAATTTTCAATTCCCATGTACCTAATCTCCCCTATTTTGGGTTTAAATTAAACTAATTTCCGATTTAATTATTTAGAAAACGACATAGAAACGAGTTATGAAGTTGAAAACATTACCTCCAAGTGATTCCCTTCGATTTCATCTTCAAACCCTCTCAAAAAGCTCCCAACTCGTTCAATAATGTAGGAAAAAATGAACTAATCTCGCAAAAATGGCCTTTTAAAACATTCTGCCTAGCACTAATATTCCATTCAGTGCGATCGCGACTCCAGCCACGCGATCGTGATGCACAGCCCAGACCACTCTACGCGTTCTCATACAACCACATTCGATCGCATAGAACAAATATCCATCCCACGCATGCGCCTCAGATCCTCTATGCGATCGCACAAAGTGCCACGCGATCACACTACTTCACCTGCCCAACCTATGCGATCACAACCCTTATTACGCGATCCCATAGAACAAATTGCCTGGCCCAAATCTTTACTCTACACGATCGCAGATGAATCCACGTGATCGCAGTGAAAAAATCACTGCTGCTAAAACACCAGAAAGCCAGCAATCTCCCAAAGACCAAAAGTGCCCGTTTGAGAATCCGAAACATACCCGAGGCCCCCGGGACATCAACCACTCCTACCAACACAACCCATAACATCATTCAAATTTAGTCGAGCCTTCGAAACACCAAAAACAACGCAAAACACCAAAGTTACATAAAAAACACATCCGATTGACCTGAAAATTTTCACACATATCCAAAATGACATTATGAACCTGCTCCAACTTTCGAAATTCCATTCCGACCCCGATAGCCTATTTTCCACTGCCGACCGGAAAACTAACTTTCGCCAATTCAAGCCTTATTCTACACCGGACATCGAAACATCATTCTGAACACACTCCTAAGTCAAAAATCACCTAACGAAGCTATCCGATCAATAAAATCCGCATTCCGAGGTCGTTTACAAATAAGTCAACTCCCAGTTGACTTTTTCAACTATTAAGCTAATTTAAGAGACTAAGTGTCTCAATTCACACAACGACTCTGAACCCAAACCAACCGACCCAATACAACAAAAATAGGCTAAGAAACATAAGATAAAGCAGAAACGGGGGAAACTGGGAAATTCTCACGGAACGACCGACCGGATCGTTACACATATACATATATTTACATATATACACGTATATAACGCCATACGGTCAAGGGTCAGTGCACATGTATAAATGAATGAAATGGATGAAAAATATGTAATAATCTCAATATTCATTCCGGATAAAAAATTTCAACTGCGTATTATTCTGAGACCCATGAAGAAAGGATAATAATAATTCACATAGGGAATGAAGAATATGGAGACCCCTAGTATTTCTATGAATAGAGTAATTTATTGAAACTATGTGCTTGTACATTTCTTCTGTATAACTTGGATCATGCCAAAAAGAAAGAAGGGATGGCCTTAACATACTTGGAGTAGGCAAAACTCCGTATAATATTCTTGAAGATTTCACCCTACTCTTTTGGAACCACAAAATTTTACGTTGCTATGATTGTTGGAAACCTTCGTGGATTGAATTTAGAATCCCAAAAATCAGATTGAATTTTTTGCTTCTGTTCTTGAAGTCTTGAACGAATCAAGCTTCTACTCTATGAAGCATTTTGAACTAAGAAAATGGTGTATATTTTTAATTTGTTGGGGTTATAGACGTTTTTGGTTCTTGTCCAAAATTAAATGGACAAGACTTTGTAATTAAGTCTTTTCCTATAAAAATCTAAGTGTTCTTGGGTGGCCACCTCATCCTTAGAATGACTAAGAGTCATTTTATGTGGTTAGCTAAATTCTGCCATGTTACTTTTCTGAGGGGGGGGGGGGTATGCTTATCTCTTAATTCATTAATTAACTAGGTAATGCCCCGTTTAATATACTTTATACGTCATACTACCATGGTCATATGGTACCTGGCATGGTACTTCTCCATAATTATCGGGTATTATCGCTCGACCCGTATTTTATCCCAAACCGGTCACCTTCAACGAAACTCGTTTTCTTTAATTCGTGTACCCTTTATCCTACATGACACTTACTTATCGTTTGTTATAAAAAGTGTAAATACGTTAACCTCAAGATAATCTCATCCTCGAGTCTATGTCGATCAACTAAAGTTTAATGTACGTAAATAGGATATGTAACAAGAAAATTCGATGTGCTTATTGCTCCTAATTGCTCCTATGTGCACCAAATGTCTCGATTGAGTGTGTCTTGCTTTTGATAATCTATAATTATGTTTTAACTAGAGTGTGGCAAACGTGCTTAGAACCTAAGTTATGATTGTGATTAGTGATTCCAATGAAATGAGAAAATGTGAAACATATTATTAAATAAGCCTCGACTCAACTGTTTTAAAATGACATCTAAAAGTAGAAGTTGTCTAAAAGCTCTTACACTCGATTTATGCCCATAAGTGGCCTTTAGAAAATGCATTACCTTATAAATACATCCAGTGTGATCCGAGTTCTTACATACTCCGGTGTTGGAAGTGTACATTGTCGTGATTGGAAAATAGTAATTCAAGAATAATTTGTGTAAGTTCCAACATTGATTGATGTAGAAAATGCTATTCCAAATGGGCTTGTGTTGTAAGAATTTATATGCATTATGTATTTCTATGCTCCCATTATGCTATCTTGTCAGTTGAGGATGTGTTAAAGATATGGAATATATGTTAAAAGGCCTAGATTTCAAGTCGAGTTGAATAAAGATTGTTATGCCAAATTATGTGAAAGCCTCTTTATGCCCACGATTCATAATTTCTCCGTGTGTACTTAATATCTTGAAATGTGGGAAAAGAACTAGAATTATGAAATGCGGCTAAATGCCAAGTGTGATGTAACGATTGTGGACATTAGTGCCGAAGAAATTGAAATACGTGAGGAAAAATATGAAATTATTATTGATGGAAAATGGTATTGTCTTGAGTGAGACAACCTAGTCGATCGGGCCGTGATCGGACGCCATGTCGCACACATGGTGGTATTGTGTTTGAAATTGAAATAGAAATTGAAATTGTGGAGAATGTCTCCAGTGAGATGACCTATCCGATCGGCTCATGGTCAGAGTCTGTACAAAAGTACGATGGTATCATGAATAATGCGATATCAATGCTAATAATTGTAACGACCCGGCCGATCGTTCCGTGAGATTAGCCCCGTTTCCCCCATTTCTACTTTATCACATGTTGCTTAGTCTATATAGGTTGTGTTGGGTTAGATGGTTCGGGTTCAGAGTGGCTGTGGAGAGAATTGAGACACTTAGTCTCTTAAATTAGCTTAATAGTTAAAAAAGTAAAATGGGAGTTGACTTATTGGTAAACGACATCGGAATTCAGATTTTATGGCTCAGATAGCTTCGTTAGGTGATTTGGGACTTAGGAGTGTGTTCGGAATGAAGTTTTGATATCCGGCATAGAATTAGGCTTGAATTGGCGGAACTTTATATGTGTCGGAATGGAATTCTGACAGTTGGAGCAGGTTCGTAATGTCATTTTGGATATGGATGCAAAATTTCAGGTCAATCGGACATTTTTGGTTGTTTTCGACATCGTTGGCGAAATTTAGAAGTTTCAAAGTTCATAGGCTTGAATTTGATGTAATTTTAGTGTTTTCATATTGTTTTTGGTGTTTCGAAGGCTCGAATAAGTTTGAATGATGTTATCGGGTGTGTTGGTAGGATTGGTTGGGGTCCCGGGGGCCTCGGGTGTGTTTCGAATGCCCAAACGGGCACTTTTTAGCCTTAAGAAGTCTGCTATTTTCTGGTGTTTTAGCAGCAGTGATTTCTTCACTGCGATCGTGTGGATTCATCTGCGATCGCATAGAGTAAAAGATTGGGGCAGGCAATTTTTTTCTATGCGATCGCGTGGTTTAGGATTGCGATCTTATAGGTTGGTCAGGTAAAGCAGTGTGATCACGTGGGTGTTGGTGCGATCGCGTAGAGGTTCTGAGGCGCGTGTGTGGGGTGGAGAGTTGCTCTATGCGATCGCGTGTATTGGTATGGGATCACATTGAGTTTTCTGGTCTATGCATCGCGATCGCGTGGCTAGAGTCGCGATCGCACTAAAGAGATTTTAAGTGCTGGGCAGAATGTTTTTAAGCCCATTGTTGCGAAATTATTCATCATTTTCGTCCATTGGCAAGCGGGTTAAGAGCTAATTGAGAGGGTTTGAAGAATGTGATGACCCAAAAGGGTCATCCCGTATATTCTATCTAATTCTGTGTTCCGAGGTCATGAAAAACCTCCTTCTATCTCACCTCGATTTTCATGTGCAACCTGGGCGTGTAGCCGGGAAGCCTTTATGTAAAAAGTTGATAAAAAAAGAAAATTTTGTATTGGAAATTTGGATAAAGTTGACTTCAGTCAACGTTCTTGGTAAACGGACCTGGACCCGTGATTTGACTATCCCGGAGGGTCCGTAGGAAAATATGGGACTTGGGTGTATGCCCGGAATGAAATTCCGAGGTCCCAGGTCCGAGAAATGAATTTTTAAGGAAAATTGTGTTCTGAAAAATATAAAGCTTTTTGAAAATGTAATTTGAGGTGAAACCTGTGATATCGGAGCCGCATTACGATTCCGAAGACCCTTACTGGTTCAATATGATTTATATGCGTTATTCGTGAAATTTGATAAGAGACGGACCTAGTTTGACATGATTCGAACCTTAAATGCAAAACTTAATGTTTATAGAAGGTTGAAGAATTTTCATGGATTTTTAGTTTAATTCATCCTAATAGTGTTGTTTTATGTGGTTTGAAACCTCGAGTGAGTCTGTGTTAGGTTATATAACTTGTGTGTGTGGTTAGGCGGGGTCCCGGGGGGCCTCAAGTACGTTCAGGATGTTCATCGAGTGTTTTTAGAACTTGGGAGACAGCTGAACCATTGCTGGTTCTGGTGTCTCGCACCTGCAATGGACCTTCCGCAGGTGCGGCGAGGAGTTCGCAGGTGCGGAACTTAGCCCAAACACCCAATCCTCGCAGGTGCGGCCATTTGACCGCATGTGAGATTCCAAGCTTTCTAGTGGGTTTTTGCACCTGCGATGGTAGTTCCGCAGGTGCGGTCCCAGGGTCATAGGTGCGGAATTGCTGGGCAGATAAAGGGAAGAACCGAGGGTTTATGTTATTTTCACCATTTTTGAATTGGGGAGCTCCGGAGAGGCGATTTTTGGAGGCTTTTGCACCTGGGTAATTTGGGTAAGTTATTTCTATCCATTATAGACCAATTTCCATGTGTTCCAATCTTAAATCCAACCTTTAATTTCAAAAAATTTGGGTAGAAAATGGGATAAACTTCATAGACTGAATATTGAGTTTTGATTGGGTTTTTAACCTCCGATTTGAGAGATTTTTATATGTTTATACTTGTGAGTGAATGGGTGTCCGGAAAATATTATTTTTACCCGATTCCGAGACGTGGGCCCAGGGAACTTTTTGGGCAATTTTTCTAATTTCGCGTCTTAACTTCGAATTTATTTGTTAAACTAGTTGCTTGTAGTATTATTTACACGATGCTATTGATTTGAGTAGATTGGGCCACTGGGAGTCAGACACCCGTGGCAAGAACGTGATTTCAAGTTTGTTTTGGGCAGTTGAGGTAAGTATCTTGCCTAACCTTGTGTGGAAGAATTACCCCTTAGGATTTGAGTATTCTATGTTTATTGTAGTCCGTGTAAGCGAGGTGATGAGCGCATGCTCCGACTTATTTGTGGAAAGTTGACCCTTTAGGAACCTTAGATCCTTCTATTCGCGAGTATGAATTGTCCTTATCATGATTGAAGTTCCTAATTTCTAGTGTCATCTTTATTTACTTAAATGTGGAAGTTCTTACCTTTGGATTTACTCTTATTGCCTACTTGACTCCTAATTGACTTATCTGAAGGTTTTATTTCCTTTACTGTCATGCTATATCTTCTTAACTACGTATCTCAAATTTTGCAATTATCTTCACCTCAACCTATAATTGTTTTGGTCTTAAATGAAGTTATGATTATTCTCTGCTGCTTGTCCTTAAGTGGAAATTTGTTGAATATTCTCGTGACTTGCCTCATATGGATTTATCGTATTTGTGTTGATTTCTTGTTGTTCACCCATGTAATTTGTGTGCGGCTGTTACATACTATTTTCCTTCCTTGTTGAGTGATTCATAATATCCCTAGCGCTCCTTATTATGTTTATTTCTTGTGAACTAGTTTTGCCTATCTTGTGGTTGAAGGCTCTTGTGGTAATGCACGGGGTTTCTGCCGTGAGGTTATTGATATGGGGATTTGTACGAGGTTTATGCCGTGTCGTGTTTACTATTGATATTGTAAATGCGGCGTCATAAGGAGGGATACGAGATTGAGTGTAGCGCATGTGGTATGACATGGTGGAACATGTTTATGCACGTGTGGCGAAAAAGGCGGGCATATACTTTAATATTGTAACTCGACATAACAAGGTGGGCTATGTCAGGGATTGTTTGTGATACTTGTGTTGGCATGGGGGAGTTCCTTGTTGTTGATATTGTGCACTAGAACACTTACCATGTGAGTTCATTCGTTTGGAAATTTATGAGATTAAAATGTACGTGTTGTCTCTTTTGTTTTCCTTATGTCTATTGGTTGTTGAAATCATGTTAGGACACCTGCACAAGCATACACGTAGTTGAGTACTACTAATGGTTTCAGGACTTCTTGTGGTTGTCAAGTATGGATAATCTTGTTGTGCTTACCGTATGGGTGGGAATGACCCTATTTGGAACGTGACTCGTCCGTGCAGTTAGTACTCGAATGAGGGCGCAACATTCCAAGTGTTAGGGTTCGGATATTGGGACCCGTAAATGATGTTTTGTCCGAGGTTCGGAACCTCGTGAAGATGACTATGAATTTGATGGTAGAAGTGGTTAAAGTTTTTGAGTCATTGCACGTAAGTGTTGTATATTTACATGCCGGATTTGTCTGTGTTCTATTCAGTCCTTGTGTTACTTCATGCTTTCTGCTGATACTTATTGTTTTCCTTCTTTATAGAATTCACTGGCTTGTTAGCTATATTGCGTAGTCTTTACGTGTACATCATTATTTCCCTTATTCCTATATTGATACTTGTTCAGTTTTTATTAGACCAGTGGGTGTCTTGACTAGTCCTCATCACTACTTCACCGACGTTAGTCTTGATACTTACTAGGCACCGATGTGGTGTGCTCATACTACTTTTCTGCACATTTTGTGCATATTCCAGGTTTTCGCATAGCCGACCGATTGATTGATAGTAGCGTGGTTGCTGTTGTGGAGACCCAAGGTAAAATCGCTTCAACGTTCGCGGTTTCGGAGTCTCTACTTATATTTTTGTTTGTACTGTTGCACTTATTTTTGAACAGTGGTATTTTTAGGAGTTTTAGTGTAAATTCTTAAAAGCTTATGACTTGTACTTCCGGGTTTTGGGAATATAAAATGTGTAAAGAATTATTCATTTTAGAAAATTATTAGATTCTATTTATTATTGTTGTTATTCCTTAATATTAGGCTCACGATACCCAACGGAGGAAAATTTGGGTTGTGACAAAGAAGAAATCAAAGGCGCTCTCTTGGAGGTAAGGTTTCCAACTTCATAACTCGTTTTCATATCGTTTTCTAAGTAATTAAACCAGAAAATTGTTGACATTAAACCCAAATTGGGGAAGAAAGGTGCATGAAATTTGGAATTTTCTTTTGAAGATTTGAGTGGGCAATTGTTGTCCGATTTTAGTGTTCTTGGTATGTATAGAATCGTGGGAGGACGAGTATTCTAGTGATGTAAATTTTATTGAATTTCGAGATGTGGGACCAGGGCTCGGGTTTTGCCAAATTTCGAGAATTGTGTTAAAATTTGTATCTTTCCATTGGGTTTTGTTCCGTTAGCATATATTGATGATGCTAATCTGGTTTTGGTTAGATTCAGAGCATTTGGGAGCCAATTTGAGGGGCAAGCGCATCACGGAGTAGCTTTTGGGCTGTTTTGAGGTAAGTAACGATTGTAACTCTAAACCTGAGTGTATGTCACCTCGTTATTTGATATAGTGTTTATAAATGAGGTGATGCACACGCTACGTGACGAGCGTGGGGGCGTGCACTGATAGGGATTGTGACTCGGTTCATCCCGTAGCGATTATTAAGCTGCGTATTTGATTTGAAACCTCACGACATCCTGTCTTTTAGAAGTTTATACTTGTTATGGGCTGTGAGCCATGTTTGGGGCCTTGTGCCGACTTGTTTAGACCCTCAGGGGGTACTTTTACACATATTCTACCACTATCGTGATAGTAAATTGTGAACTCAGTCATTGTTTCCTAATTGTTGTTATTTTTACGGTTATCACACTACTTTGAAAACACTTAAAATTATTTTCGGCCGAGTCCCGTAAGTCGAGATAAATTGCCCAAGTGGCTTGTGAGGGTGACTAATTCAGGCAGAGAGCCGAGTATGTGAGGACAATTATGGGACGGGCTGCTCTCCACGACAATATATGTGTTATAAATATATATGGGTCGGGCTGCATGATGCAGCAATATATTATATATATATATATATGGATCGGGATGCACGCCACAATAATATATGTTATATATGGATCGGGCTGCACGCTGCAATAGATAAAGCACTTGGGCTGAAGGAGCCCCTCCAGGAGTCTGTACACCCCCAGTGAGCACAATCGACTATTATATGGACCGGGCTGCACGCCACCGCAATATACGTTATATATATGGATCGGGCTGCACGCCGCATCAATATATATATATATATATATGTAGTGGAGCGGGCCTCCCGCCGCAGCAGTTATGTGTGTTCATGGTACTTCCTGAGTACGAGTGTTAAGTGAGAGCATGAGATACTGATAGCGGAGTCACGAGTGACTGAGAGGCTTGTCGAGAGACCTTATTATGAGTGATATTGTGCACGAGGGGCTTATATTTTATGAAAATTTTGTTTTCACACTTCTTTACAATGAGCCTCTGATGATAAATGTTGGATAAAAGTTTTCTGAAACCGGAGTTTTTATGAAACATTCAGAATTATAGATTTCTGACTTGATTTATTCATGTCCACTGTTATTCATTATATGGATTAACATGATTTAAATGCTCATCACTACACCCAAGTTTTTAGTTACATTGATTACTTACTGAGTTGGCGTACTCACGTTACTCCCTGCACCTCTATGTGCAGATCCAGGTACCGGACCATCTCACTTGTTGATTTCTGGACGAGCTTGGAGTTGTTCGAGGATAGAGGTAGCTGCTCAGGGTCCGCAGCTCACCTTCTTTCCCACCCTCAGATCATAGTTTTCTTTTTGTCTTTTGTACCTCAGACTTTTGTTGCAGCAAGTCACTATGTTGTACATTATATTTTCAGTCTTAGATGCTCATAACAGTTAACTCCGGGTTATGGGGTGAGTGTGTATTTGTATTATCTCTTTCTGATATTTTTTTTTTAAATCTGCTAAATTTTAGGGAAATTATGGGATATATTGATAATGTGAAATGGTTGGCTAGCCTAGTTCCATGATAGGCGCCATCACGACCGGCTTAGTATTGGGGTCGTGACACTAATGTTCCAATTTAAAGCTATGGAAAATTCACTTTAAAGCTTATGTGATCCTTAATTTGATGATGTGGTGTTGTCTAAGGTTTCTATTGATTTCATGATTATTTCCTCTTATGTTATTGTTCTTTCTAATGAGATGGTGTTTAGTTATAGATACTAGTACTATTCGACAGTACTAACGTCCGTTTTGTAGGTGGTTCTATAGCAGACATTGTTGATCGCAACCAGAGGCACATCCTCTTTCCAGCTGACTCGGTGATCCTACTTCATTTTGGGGTCTTGTATCAATTGTTTATCATGTACTTTGTATTTTAAGGTATAGTCGAAGCCTTGTTGTCGGCATTTGCATATTGCTCTTCAAATGTACTTAGAGGCTCTGTAGACAGGTTGCTGGTGGTGTTTGACATTGGGAATTGAATTAGAAATGTTGGTATTTGACAAACACGATTTCATCCTATCTATAGAATTGTAATATTTTTGAAATTATGGTTGAAGACGATAATGGAAACTAAATGGAAGTTGCTAATGAAATATTTTTAGAGTATGATTATTGGAGTACATCTCCTCTTTATTCAAAGGTGAACTTGGGTAGAATGAAATATAACAGGCTTGCTCAGTCGTGTTTACTCGATTGGGTACCGGTCAAGCTCCTAGGTTTTGGGTCGTGACAAACTTGGTATCAGAGCCTAAGGTTTTAAAGTTCCCTAGGATGTCTCGGAGCTATGTCTAGTAGAGTCCTTCTTATCTATGTTTTGTCGACCACATCTATCATGAGGAGGCTAGTTGGATATTTAGGAATTTCACCATTTTTTGATACTCCAGATCATGAGATGGAGCTCAATATAGGAAGTTAATTTCCCGATCATGTCTCATTTTCTATATGAGTAAGCCATGAGTTGGAAGAAGTAAGGAGGGAATGACCCCACCATTGAATCTTGGGAGATTGCACAAGAGTTTGTTAGGAGAATGTATTGATCCATAAAGGGATTGGTAGAACTTGTTGCTAAGAGGAGTACCCTTGTTCCTATTAATATCACTCCGCCACCAGATCATGTGGTATGTCAGTATGATACTAATATATGTTACGGTTGTGGAGTCGAGGTGCATCAGTTAAAGCATTATCCTGTCAATCTAAGTTACCGAGTAAGTGACCCCTTGGTACATCATTATCAACACCACATACTTTTCCTTATTATATATGTACATCTGTATTGGGAGCCTGCATAGATATGTTGTTAACAAGAATCTGAATCAAAAAACATTGTATGCACCTTCTCTTTGAATAAGACCCAGTATGCGTGTAAAGACACGTAAAATTTCTATGTCTAAAATGATGCCCGAGTAGGTCCCTGTGCTGTTATAATTGTAGAAATTCTTAAAATGGTCCTATTTTGAGTAAAAAGTATCCTAGAACTTGAAAAATTAAATTTCCCAGAAATTGCGCATTATGTGACGCACTATGCGATCATGTAACAGGTATGCGGACAGCATAGTGATCGCATACCTGGACAGTCTACTGTCCAAAGGGAGGTAACTATTCACCCTATTTCCCCAATTTCCCAGATTTTGTGTAGGAATAAAACACACATAGGTTGGGTCTTGAAAATAAAAAGTGAAATCTTGCCTGCATGTGAATTAAATCCCATAATCTAGTAAAGGAAAGAAAAAGTTTGGGTAGTTATTCTCAAAAGGGGGTTAGTAGTCTAAAGGGTCATATAATGTTTTATAAAAATACTCAATTAAGTACAAGATTCCTAATTCTAAGTGAAATATGTCACATTGTGTAATAGATTGACGGTGCTAGACGGTCCGGTAAATTGTGATAGAAATTAAAAAAGGGGATGACTCGAGGTATGTATGGCTAACTTTACTCTTCGTAGAGTCACCTTTTTGGTGTCCAAGAATTCAATGTGTGTTTATTGCTGAGTATATGTGAATTGATTGCCCGGTTTTGCTGTGGTGTGAGATTGCATTCTCTGATTTGTCTTAGTGGATTATCGTGATAATTGAGATTGTGAAAGGTGACTTCTATGTGATTACTCTAACATGTGCAAGGTTCGTTAAATGGTTGAGTATGTTGGTTTGAAAGAATGATAACAAACTCAAATGTGTAAATGTATGTAAGTGATAAAGACTATGTAACAAGTGATGTAGGGGAAATGTGAATTGATCTAATTGAACTAAATGACAATGGAAATATCGTATATGACTCATTGTTTGCAAGGTTTATTATGGCTTATCTTCATATGGATTGTGGATGTAATGAATTTATATTCCTGCTGATGAATACCTTTGTGGTTGAATTAATGGATGATTGTGAACACATGATTGTTTGGGTGTTATGAAATTGTACTATTGATGATATGTAGCCCTGTAATTTAATTGTGGGCTGTTATTGTTTGCTATGCAATGTGATGTCCGGTGGGATCGGGTTGCACGCCGCAACACGAAGTAATAAGGGTGGAGAGGTAGTAAGGGTGAACTGTAATATTGTACGGTGGGATTGGGTTGTACGCAGCAACATGAAGTAATAAGGGTGAAGAGGTAACAAGGGTGGAGTGTAATATTGTAAGGTGGGATTGGGTTGCACGCCGCAACTGAATGTAATAAAGCTGAAATGTGATGGTGTTGAAACTAGAATTTGTAAGGCTCTCAATTGTACTTGTTTCTATATCATTGAGCACTATGTGTTGGTTCCTTTAACTGCTTTCTATATGTGCATGTCTTGATTTTACTTTGAGTAGAGTTTGCTCATACATGCTAGTACCATTCCACAGTACCAACGTCCCTTTTGCCGGGGGCGCAACATGTTTTATATGGATGTAGGTGGGTCCATAGAAGGTAGCTCAGTTCGTCGTTAGTGGTGCCTCCTCCTAATCTTTCAACAAGTACTGGTGAGCCCCACTTCCTCCCGGGGCCGTGTGTAATTCATGCTATATCTTTTGAGTCTATTATGTATTGTAAGGTATAGCCGGGGCCTTGTTGCCAGCAAAGTATTGTCTAGTATTTGTAGATACTCCGTAGACGTGATGTGGTTGTATATATGTATTTTGGGTAGCCACTGTACGTATTCGTAAATCGTGGTCCGTATTGGAAAGTTATGTATGTATTGTGTATGCTTTGGGAATCAAATTGTTGAGATGCTAAAAAAGAAATGAACTTAAGTTTGTAAATCCACGCTTAAATCTTGAGTTATTATTTCATACGGAATATGGTGCATCGTATATATGGGGGAAACGCGTTGGGTAGGAAAGGCAATCCAGGTCCGTTTGATCGGGTTCACCCGATTAGGTCCGGTCTCGTTCCTCAATTTTGGTGCGTGACAAACTTGGTATCAGAGCCTAAGATTTTAAAAGTGTCCTAGGATGTCTCAGAGCCGTGTCTAGTAGAGCTCTTCTTATCGGTGTGTTGTCGACCACATATATAATTAGGGGGATGCATGGACATTTAGGAAAGTACCCTTTTATTGTTATTCTATATTATGCGATGTGGTGGAAGGTGAAGTTGTCTATCCCTAACTCGTGCATTATTCTGATATTCAGTAAATGGCACCCAAGAAGAAATCTCGACTCGGCCTAGAGGCCAATGCCACCCCAGGAGTGACCGTGAATTCTTTATCTGATGGTGCGGGTGAGAATGATTCCCCGACAATGAATCGACTTGACTCTTCCATCCCAGGCCAGGATATTCCTATTCCTGCTCCAACGGAGGGTGCTACAGTCCCTCTCGCTGATGGTCCTAATCCTTCTTAATTCCCAGCTTCCGGTCCCAGTATTTCTGATGGGGACCTCAGGAAGCTATTCAAATGTTAACCCAGTTAGTGGCCTCCCAGGCCCAAAGATCGCATGCTGCCCCTGCATCCTTTAGCGAGAAAGGGGATTCTTCGGGTCCCAGAGTCAACCAGTTTCTGTGATTAGCCCCTCCAGAGTTCACAGACACCGACCCAGAGGCTGACCCTCAGGAGTTCATTGATGAGATGTACAAGACCCTCCGATTTATGAGGGCTAGTGAGACAGAGGGGGTTGAGTTAGCTTCTTATCGTCTAAAAGGAGCGACATATTCGTGGTTTGAAATGTGGGAGAGTTCTCGTGGGGAGGGGAGCCCTCCGGCAAAGTGGGAAGAGTTTGTTGATGCCTTTATGGATCATTTATTGCCTACCGAGACTATGGCAGCCCGTGCTGTGGAATTCGGGCAACATGAGTGTGTGGGAGTATCATATGGAGTTTGTGTGCTTGTCAAAATATGTTGTTCACATGGTGCCGACTATGGAGGATAGAGTTCGTCGGTTTGTCCAGGGCCTTGGTCCATTGGTTATTAATGAAGTTGCTAAAGCTTCCTTGCATTCGGATATGAATTATGGGAAAATAATGGGATTCACCCAGGCTACAGAGGCTCGGAAATTGAAAACAAGGATGGAGAGATAGAGCAGTGGTAGGGCCCGGTTAGCGGGCAACCCTGGGAGCTCAGTTGGTGGTGTGAGATCAGCCCTTGGAAGAGGATCATCAGGGCCATCTCAGTCATATGCTTAGTCCTCAGCCAGTGCGCTGCCACCAGGGCACAGTTATCAGTAGGGAGGTCGTTTTAGACCCGGTTCAGATAGCAGGAGGTTCCATCAATCGGGTTGTTCCGGTGGGAGGTTCCAGCAGCAGCGAAAGGTCCCATGCCCTAAGTGTGGGAGATTTCATACTGAGCCTTGTTACTTGGATATTCCGGTATGCTATAGATGGTGAGAGAGGCCATATCCAGCGAGACTACCGCGCACCCAGCCAAGGCACGGGTAGGGGTACTTCTCAGCCACCCATCTCTTCAGCCGCTAAATCTTTGACACGCCCTCTAGCTCCAGCAGGGCGCGGTACATTTAGGGGTGGAGCACGGGGTCCAGGGGGACCCAGTCGGTTCTATGCTTTGAGTGGTCGCCAGAATACGGAGGCTTCCCCAGATGTGATCACATGTATTCTGACATTTCAGTCACATGATGTTTATGCTCTTATTGATCCCGAACAACATCACAAACTGTTCTCCGTGTCGACTCCGATTAGCGATTCTATTGCGGTCGTGCGAGTCTATAGAAATTATGGTGTCACGTTGCGTGGTCGGGATACCACGGCCGATCTTATTGAGTTAGGAATGGTAGATTTTGATGTAATTATGGGGATGGATTGGCTTTATTAGTGCTTTATTAAACTCAACTGCTGAACATAATTATGAGGCTTGAGTTTCCTAATGAATCAGTTTTCCAGTGGGAGGGGAATAATGTTGCGCCATAAGCTAGATTCATTTCCTACCTTAAGGCCTCAAAGATGATCAGGAAATGCTGCATCTATCATTTGGTTCGGGTTGCGGACGCCACTTCAGAGGTGCCTGCCCCCGAGTCCGTGCCGGTTGTGAACGAGTTTCTTAAAGTGTTTTCGGACGAGCTTCCTGGGATTCCACCAGATAGAGAGATCGATTTAAGGATTGATGTGTTTCCAAATATGCAGCCAATATCTATTCCACCTTACAGGATGGCGCCAACAGAATCAAGGGAGTTGAAAGAACAATTGAAAGATCTATTAGAAAAAGTTTTCATTCGGCCAAGTGTGTCGCCTTGGGGTGCACCGGTTCTTTTTGTTAGAAAGAAATACGGATCGCTTCAGATATGTATTGATTATCGGCAGCTCAACAAGGCCACCCTCAAAAATAAGTATCCACTGCCTCAAATAGATGATTTGTTCGACCAGTTGCAAGGTGCTAAGTTCTTCTCAAAGGTTGATTTGCGGTCCGGGTATCATCAGTTAAAAATCAGGGAGCAGTATATTCCTAAGACTACCTTCAGGACTCGATATGGGCACTTTGAATTTCTAATAATGTCTTTTGGGCTAACCAACGCCCCAACAGCTTTTATGGACCTTATGAATCGGGTTTTCAAACCGTTTCTCGACTCCTTTGTAATTGTCTTCATTGATGATATTATTGTTTATTTGTGGAGTCAGGAGGATCATGCTAATCAAATCAGGGCAGTTCTGCAGACTCTTTATCAGTACCAATTGTATGCAACATTTTCAAAATGTGAGTTTTGGCTAGAATCAGTCGCCCTTTTGGGCCATGTTGTTTCCAGGGAAGGGATTCAGGTTGATCCCCAAAAGATTGCGGCGGTAAAGGATTGGCCTAGGACAACGACCCCGACAGATATTCGAAGTTTCTTGGGTCTAGCTGGGTATTATCGAAGGTTCGTGGAGGGATTCTCTACTCTTGCCTCCCAATTGACTAAGCTGACGCAGAAAGCAAATAAGTTTCAGTGGTCCAATGCATGTGAAAAGAGTTTTTAGGAATTAAAGTCAAGATTGACTTCGGCACAAGTGTTGACCTTGCCAGAAGGTTCAGAGGGATTTGTGATTTATTGTGATGCTTCGAGGATTTTTTTTTGGGTGTGTGTTGATGAAATGTAGTAAAGTCCTAGCGTATGCTTCAAAGCAGCTCAAGAATTACGAGAATAATTATCTGATGCATGAATTGGAGCTCTTGGCGGTTGTGTTTGCATTAAAAATCTAGCGGCATTATCATTATGGGATCCATGTGGACGTGTTCACAGACCACAAGATTCTTCAGTTTTTATCCAAGCAGCAGCAGTTGAACTTAAGGCACCAGAGGTGGTTAGAATTTCTCAAGGACTGTGATATGAATATTTTGTACCACCCAAGGAAGGCGAATGTGGTAGCCGACGGTCTTAGTCGGAAATCCATGGGTAGCTTGACACATTTGGAAGCCAGACAGAGGATTTTGGCTCGGGAAGTTCATCAGTTGGCTAGTCTGGTGGTCTGTCTTTCGACCTCAGATGAAGGGGATGTCATGGTACTTAATGGAGCAGAATCTTCGCTTGTAGCTGAAGTCAAGGGAAAGCAATTCAGGGATCCGGCTTTGGCACAATTGAGGGAAACAACTTTGAATCATAAGACATCAGCATTCTCACTCGGCAATGATGATGGTGTCCTGCGGTGTTAAGAGAGGTTATGTGTTCCAAATGTGGATGATCTATGGGAAAGGGTGATGGAGAAGGCTCATAATTCCAGGTATTCCGTACACCCGGGTTCTACGAAAATGTATCACGATCTCAAGGAAATTTATTGGTGGAATGGTATGAAGAGGGGTGTGGAGGACTTTGTGGCTAAGTGTTCAAATTGTCAGCAAGTGAAGGTTGAGCATCAGAGGCCCGGTGGATTGACGCAGCTTACGGAAATACCGACTTGGAAATGGGAGATGATCAATATGGACTTTATGGTGGGGTTACTTGCACTCCACGTAGGTTCGACTCGATTTGGGTGATAGTGGATCGACTCATGAAGTTGGCGCATTTCTTACAAGTCAAGTCCACTGATACTGCAGCTTCTTCATGACACATAATCGGTACGAACCGAAGATCAGGATCAAGAATTACCAACTAGGAGCTTCTTCTGGTTCATTGTATCCAAACAGGTCCTCAACTAAAAATCAGAGGGACGTTGATTGGGAGCCTCGATCGAACAAACACCGATATCAGTCGTACATAGAAGATCGCAAGAACAGTTGCCCATGACGCAATTTCAACATGAACGATCAAAGGAGTGACCGAGGGAAGAATTCTTGGTGACTTATGAGTAAAAGTGGTTTTGAAAAGTATGCCGATCCTAGAAAGTAACCTCGATTGTCGGAATACAATTTTAGTATCGACGCATCGGGCATTGTATCAGCAATTGAAAGAATCAAAGATACTAGATGGCCCAGACCTATACAGACCGATCCTTACCAAAGCAACCCCAATTTGATGTGTAAAAATCTTGGCACACATGGTCACAGGACCGATGATTGCAAGAAATTAAGGGAGGAGGTAGCCCGTCTATTCAACGAGGGCCACCTTCGAGAATTCCTAAGTGATCGAGCCAAGAATAATTTAAGAGAAGGAGATGCCAATAGGAAAAATGAACAGGAGGAGCCACATCATGTAATTTATATGATCGCCGGCGGAGTCGATATTCTGCAGGGATCCGTATTCAAACGCACAAAGGTGTCAATTACTAGGGAAAAACAAACCCAAGATTATGTGCCAGAAGGCAGCGTATCATTCAACGATGAGGAAGAAGAAGGATTTTCTCAACCTCATGACGACGCTATAGTAATTTCTATCTTACTAAATAAAGTTCGAGTTAAGCGTGATTTAGTGGATCCTGGTATCTTGGAATATATCATCCGATCAAGGGTCGTGGAACAATCGGCCTACAAGATCAAATAATTCCCGCAGTGCGGGTCTTGAACGAATTCAATATGGCCAGCTAAACAATTAAAGGAGAGACCATCCTACCAGTGAACATGGCCGAAACTATCCAGGATACCAAATTCCACGTAATAGAGGGCGACATGAGGTACAATGCCCTACTCGGGAGGCCCTGGATTAGCAATATGAGGGCAGTCCCTTCTACTCTCCACCAAATGATGAAATTTTCGACGTCGGATGAAGTGAAAAAAAAAATATGGGGAGAAGTATGCTGCAAAGGAGATGTTCGCAGTCGATGAGGTGATACCGATATCAGCGCTATCAACATCGAAAGAATCAGACATCAAAGGGAAAAAGGAAGCCAAATAGCAACCACAGCCACCAGCCTCGACTGAATCGGGGAAACATGAAATAGAAGAAGAAGAAGAAGAAGATTATTGGACTCCTCGAACTTTAATTGTTCCCGAAGATTCTGACACTGCCAAATCAATGGTCAAAGAGCTGGAATAATTTATATCGATCAAGTACCTGCCCGAATGAAAGGTATACCTGGAAACGGGGTTAACCCCCGAACATAGGAAAAAACTTATTAAATTTCTTATTGACAACATGGATTGTTTTTCTTGGTCCCATTTAGACTTGACAGGGATCTAATGTAAGGCCCCGTAAATTTTTCCTAGAAACCCTATACTTCATGAGGTCAAGATTAGATTTATGTGTTTTGATAGTAGAAAATTAGCTCGTCGCGGTTCAGACTTTTTGGATTGAACAATATGTTTTTGGAGTAAAGGAAAATATTTTAAATGAGTGCATTTTTGCGACCCAATATACTGTCACATAATCACTCTACGGACCGCATAATGACCGTAGAGTGAACCAGGAAACTGGCCAATGTTGAGGCCAATTATGTGGTCGATTATGCAGTCACATAATTGTTATGCGGGCTGCATATTGATCGCATAATCGCCCTGAGTTTTTGCGAAGGGAGTTCTGTGGTGAAATATGCAACCGCAAAACGAGTATGTAGACCCATAATGGTCACATACACAGTCAGCTATTTCTTGTTTTGAAGCTCATTTCTGCAGCATCTTTGCGGACCACATATTTGTTATGCAATCGCATGCCTGTGTCGGGGCACCATTTTTTTCATTTTAAAACCCGACCCTATATTATTAAAATACCCCTTCCTGATCAGTTAGAATCATTTTTCTACTACATTTTGGAGTGAGAGAGAGAGAGAGAGTTCTAAGGGGAGGAAGATAACTAAAACCCAAAATCCATCAATTTCTGCTTAGTCTTTAAAGAGTATCAAGAAATCTTTCACATTGCAGGTAAGAATCTAAGCTTAACCCAACATTTTTTTAATATCTTCTAAATATGAGTAACTACTTAGGTAATTCATGGGCTTGGGCTAAATTGTCTTGCATGCATGGGTGGTGAGGGGGATTAGGATCAATGTAGGATAATAATGGCTAAGGATGGGGAATGGGCTCGTATAGTCTCCCATAAAATATCCACCATACCTTAATGAACACATGTGGTATGATAAAATTCTCAAGTGGGCTAGAAATTATGATCGATTTCCTAATCTTGGTTCCATTTTTCACCTTACCAAATAAATTATTATTGTTAGAGGTGTTAGTGTGTCGTAGTAACTTAAGTAAAGCTCAACCAGGTATGTTGTCTAAACTTTCTCTCTCGGAATTGAATTCCATAATGTTTCCATAAAGCTTATGTATGGTCGGCTCAAAATCCCTAATTTTTACATCTCGGGTTGTCCCTTATAAACATATAAACTTGACTATCACGAATGAGCTTTATATGAAAAGTTATATGTTTAATGTATGATTTGTTTATTAAGTTGGTATGGCTTTGAGTTGTATGGTAAATAAAAACTAGTATACCAATTGGGTTAGGAAAACTCCATGTGCTTAATACTCCTAATTGCTCCTACGTGTACTTTATGACTTGATTGTGTATGTTTTGTTGTTAATAAACTTTAAAGATACTTGAAAATGAATTAAATAAAATGGGAAAATAGAGTGTGGATAACATATATACTTGTGCCTAGCGAGGCCTAAGAAATGAGAAAATATATATATACGAAATAGATTACGAGAGGAGCCTCGACTCAACTATTTAAGATAACTTCTAAAAGTGGAATTTGCCTAAAAGCTCTTTGAGGTATGTATGGCTAAAACACCCTCTTTTAGGAATCTAACCTCCATAGTGCTCCCCTATAATTTGTGTAAGTCTTAATCTTGATTGAAATAACATTTCAATCGCATTTGTGTTGCAAGACCTTATGTGCCATAAGCATTCAAGTGCTTCCATGATTCTATGTTGTTACTTGGTGAAGTATTGATATTATCGAAATATGCTAAATTGCAAAGGATTGGACAGTCTCTATATGCCCATGATTCGTGTTTGCTCTCATGTGTACTTGATTTTTTGAAACGAACAACTTGTTGATGAAATTGATATTGATGTGAATTATGTGAAAATAAATTGAATTATGAAATGAGGCCTAGTGTCGGGTGTGAAATAATGACTGTGGCCACTAGCATTGGTAGATTTTAAAAATATGTGCACAATGATAAATGAGATGATTGATGAAAATAAATATGTCTTGAGTAAGACGGCCTAGCCGATCAGGCCGTGATCGGACACCATGCCGCACACATGGTGGTTTTGTGCTGTGTTATGAATCGAATTGAAATTGAAACAGAAATTGGTATTATAGAAACATGTTTCCAAGGGGGACGACCTAGCTGACCGGGTCGTGATCAGACTCCGTATAAAAGTGCGGTCGTGATATGAGTAATGAGATGTTAATGCTAGTGATGGCCAAGCTAAAGTTAATAATGATTCGCTTGAAAGCTTGTGTGATTCCTTAATTGATGTTGTGATGGTGCTTATATTTCTCATTTAATTCTTGAATTCTTCTTATTGCATTATTGACCTTTCTAAGGAGATATGTGTTACTTCCGTGTGTTGACGATCATTAGGTTTCACTTGGGAATTTCGATGTTATTGATTGTGACTGGATTGTTTATATGCATTTTCTTTTATTGTATGGTTATTCTATTTTGAAAGATGATTTTTAGCTTTATATACTAGTACTATTCTATAGTACTAACGTCCCTTTTACCGGGGCACTGCATCTTTAATGGATGCAGGTGGTTCCACAATAGGCGACAATGATCAGCGATAGCAGTATGTTCCTTCCAGCTAAATTGGTGATCCCCACTTCATTCTGGGGTCCTGTGTCATTGGGTTGTTGTGTAGTTTTCATTTGAGGTATAGCCGGGGCCTTGTTGCCGGCATTTCCTCTTTATTCACGAATTAGTGGGGTAGAATAAGATATATCAGGCTTTCTCAGTCGGGGTTACTGGGTTGACCGCCAGTCGCGCCCCTCGATTTTGGGGCGTGACATCCCACCAGAGATAACAACGCATCGATTGAGTCTTGACCCAAATTTTAGGCTAGCAAAGCAAAAGAGAAGGACCCAGTCCAAGGTAAAACACGCATTCATTAAGGACGAGGTAACTAAACTTCTCAAAATAGGATTAATTCGGGAGGTAAACTATCCCGAATGGTTTGCCAATGTAGTCGTAGTCCGTAAGAAAGGGAATAAAGTTAGGACGTATGTAGATTATAAGGATTTGAATAAGGCATGTCCCAAAGATTCTTTTCCATTGCCTAACATCGATCGCATGATTGATGCCACGGCAGGCTACGAGATCCTTTGTTTTCTCAATGTCTATTCCGAGTACAATAAAATTGAAATGAACCTAGAAGACCATGAAAAGACTTCATTTATCACCAAGTATGGAACATATTATTATAACGTAATAGCCTTTGGGATAAAAATACATGAGCTACTTACCAACTCCTAGTAAATAAAATGTTTGAAGAACAAATAGATAATTTAATGGAAGTATATACTAATGACATGCTAGTTAAGTTCATGCGCGCAGAGGACCATTTGACACATTTGTAGGAAACATTCAGGATACTTAGAAAATACAACGTGAAGCTCAATCTCGAGAAATGTGCTTTTGGGTTGGTTCGGGAAAGTTCCTTGGTGTCATGGTGTCGAATTCGGAATCTAGATTAACCCTGATAAAATCAAGGGAATAGAAGACATCATTGTCATGGACAGTGTTAAAGTCGTACGAAGGAGGACATGGCAGATAGGTGCCTTAGCCCAGTTCATCTTGAGATCGTTAGATTGAAGCCATAGGTTCTTCTCTCTACTCAAAAAGAAGAGCGATTTCTATTGGACCCCGGAATGCCAATAGGCGTTAGAGGAATTGAAACGGTACCTCTCAAGCCCACCGTTGCTCCATACTCCAAAAACCGATGAAAAGATCTTTTTATACAGTCTCACAAATCGCGGTAAGTGGCGTCCATGTTCGAGAAGAGAATGGTATGCAATTCCTGTTTATTACGTATGTCGAACTCTAGGAGAAGCAGAAACTAGATACCACAGTTAGATAAATTGTCACTTGCTCTAATAAGTGCCTCTATGAAATTAAAATTGTACTTTTAGTGTCATCCCATATGTGTACTAACTACTTACCTACTTCGTAATATTTTGCATAAGCCCGAACAACAGAGCCAATTGGTCAAATAGGCCATCGAACTCAATGGGTACGATATCGAGTATCAACCCCGAACGACCATCAAATCTCAAATTTTGGTAGACTTCGTGGCCGACTGCACGCCAACCCTTGTACCCAAAGTTGAAATGGAACTTCTATTGAAATTGGGTACATCATCGGGGGTTTGGGCCCTCTTTACGGATGATGCTTCGAATGTGAACGGGTCCGGGTTAGGCATCATTTTGAAGCCGCCCACCGGCAATACTATTAGACAATCCATCAAACCTTCTAAGTTGACTAACAATGAGGCCGAGTACGAGGCCATCATTACAGGTCTCGAACTAGCTAAAAGCTTGGGAGCGGAAGACATTATAGCCAAGTGCGACTCCCTACTGGTAGTAAACCAAGTAAACAAAACCTTCGAGGTTCGAGAGGATAGAATGCAAAGGTATTTGGACAAGTTGCAGGTGAGATTGCACCATTTTAAATAATGGACTTTGCATCATGTACCTTGAGAGCACAACAATGAAGTTGATGTTATTGCAAATTTGGGATCATCAGTCGAGGACGATGAAATCAGCTTAAGGGTTGTCGTTCAACTCTCGAGATCTGTGATCGAAGAAGGTCACTCTGAGTTAAACTCCACAAGCTTAATTTAGGATTGGATGAATAAATACATCGAGTACTTGAAAAACGGAAAGCTTCCATCGGACCCTGAAGAATCGAGGGTTGTACAAACAAAAGTTGCTCGGTTCACACTGGCTGATGGTGGAACATTGTACATATCACGCCCCAAAAATGGGGAGGCGTGTCTAGATCTCGGTGCCGTACTGGCCCGAGCGAACTACTCTGTAACTCATTTATTTTCTTTGTAACTATTATGGGCCAACATGGCCACAACTCGTATGTACAATTGCAAATGGGAAAACACTGTATCACTGAACCATCTTTTCTTAAAACATGAATGCATATGGGCCGTCAAGGCGTCTAACATACTTTACAAAATGAACCAATATCTATGAAGCCTCTAAGATTATTTGACATAATATGTCACAAGGTATCGGCCTATCCATAAGTCTATAGAAAAAGACTGATACAATGACTCATAGACTCGGCTGCACTCCGAATGAGATGGAGTCTTACTGATCCTTTACTGAATGCAAATATCGTCAACTATGAAGGCTCGTCAAACTGATTATCTATACCTGCAGGCATGAATTGAGCATCCCAACAAAAGGACGTAAGTACGAATAATGTACCGAGTATGTAAGGCGGAACCGAAACATAACAATAAGTCAACATTAGTTAAAGACTTATAAGAATCAACCTGAATCTCTGAAGTTCCACCATATATACATACTTATAATTCATGATTGCCCAACTGATCTGCGGTAACTTCCTGACCGGCCGCAACGTGATGGTAAATGCATAACTGCCCGACCGGCAGTAGCTCGATGGTAAATGGGTAACTTCCCAACCGGCCGTAGCTTGATTGTAAATGCATGACTTCCCGACCGGCCGTAGCTCGGTGGTAAACGAATATGCATGACTATCCAACCAGTGGTAAATAACTATACATAACTGCCCAACCGGTGGTAATTGCCCGAACGGCCGCAACACTGTGGTAAATGAATCAAGATGCATGTATCACTATATTATAAATATTAAAATTTGTATGATATACCTCAATAGTGCAGGATAACCCCAAGGGGTTGTGGGTTTTTTTATACCAATTGAGGCTCTCCCTTCACCACCCCCATGGGGATGGTCTACAAGGTTCATACCTACTCCTCTTACTATAGGATGCTTACCTAGCCAACGCTTAGATCCGGCTCTACCCAAACTTTTCTGGTTAACCCCAACATTCCCCACTTGTCCGACTGTTGCTGAGCAGTTTTTGGATATCAAACGGACCTCCCTAGAAGGTAATATTAATGTGGCCGATTTCCCCTCTTTTGCAATCAGTTTCTCTACAGCACCCGCTGCTCTAGCTAATTGTCCACCTTTTCCAAGTGTGATTTCGATGTTATGTATGGCCGTGCCTAAGGGCATATCGGTTGAAGTAGATTCTGTCCCTAAGACATGCTTGAATATCATTCTGCAGGAATGAATAACGTATATATCCTTAACTACTAAGAGTAGAACCACTTATAGACTAATATTATGTTTACGTATAGTTACTTGGATCATGCCAAATGGAAAGAAGGGATAGCTTTAACAAACCTGAGTTGATTCTCTCGACAATCCCTCTAACACACGTTAATTGCGACAAAAGACGTGACATCAAGATCTGAGTAGGGAAAAATCTGTATGATATTCTTGAGAAAGATTGCACTGTACTCCCTTATAATTGCAAAATCTCACGTTGCTTAAGATGCTATGAAATCTTGTTGAATTGCTATGAAAATCTTATTGAAGGAGATATGAAAATCTTGTTGAAGATGATATGAAAACCTCACGTTACTTCTCACATATGCATCTCTCTTTTAAGTTATAGATGACTTATGTTAAAATTTATGTGGGCCCCACCTTATGTGGTGGCTTAACCATATACCTTTAATCCTTAATCTTGCCACATAATCTATAAGACTTAAGAGTAATAAAGCTTGGGTGTCTTGCTGCCACGCGGGTTCTTTAATTATCCAAAGATTTTAATTAATCTTCCACTAAAAAATATTAATTATCCACTTTAACACATAATTAATAATTATCTCAAATTACTTAAAATACTATTCACACTTTATACATCTTACTATCATGGTCATGTGGTATATTACTAGTCCGTAAATACCGGGTATTATAGCTTGAACCATATTTTATCTCCAAATGTCAAACTTCGACCGACCTCATTTTCTTCAAATTGTTTACCCTCTCACATTCACGACATTACTTATGTCTTGTTATAAATTTCATAAGCACTTTAACCTCAAAATAATCTTGTCCTCGTCCTAAAGTACTACTATTAAAATATTAATAAATCATGTTACCATACCAAATCAATACATAAATGATTATTTCATTAAAACATCCACGTAAAGATACATATATTTTCTCAACTTCCAATTTTCATAATCTCATATAAGGAATACATATTTTTGTACGCTTAATTCTTAAAATAGTAAAAATATAATTCATATCTTTAAAATAAAGAAAATCTCATAAACTTTCTCATATTATTTGTATAATTTAAAGCATATTCGAAAGTAATAATATTAATAACTACATAAAATCATTTTTAAATATTTTTTAAAAAAAATATTACATTTAAAATACCATATCAAATGTATATAATGGTATCAAGGTTGTTAAATTTACGGGGTCTTACAATAACATAGTCACAATTCCACTAAAATCTCATGAACGATCTTAATCCCTTCAAGCACATGTGGATTACTACGACTTATCCTAATATTAAAGTACCTGATGTAACTATACATGAGGACGTTCGACAGACCATTAGCAGTATGCTTGGGTCCAGGAGACACCGATTATATCCTACGAGAAATTCATGAACGTTCTTGTGAGAACCACTCCGGTGCCGAATCACTAGTTCACAAGACCATCAGAGCTGGATAATATTGGGATAGTATGGAAAAGGACATTAAGGAGTTTGTTCGAAAATGTGATAAGTGCTGTATGCACCAATGATCTACCAGCGTGGAGAATAAATTCTTCGGTCCTATCCCCATGGACATTTATAAAATGGGGGATGGATACCTTCGGCCCTTTGTCATCGGCCCCCAGTAAAGATAAATTGATTTTTTATGACTGACTATTTCTCTAAATGGTTTGAAGAACATGCCTTCAAGAAAGTCAGAGAAAATGAAGTTATAGACTTTATCTAGGATTACATCATATGCCGATTCACGATACCTGCCGATATTGTATGCGACAACGAAAAGCAATTCATCGGCAACAAGGTAACGAAGTTCGTTGAAGAGCTTAAGATAAAAATGATCTTATCGACACCGTATCATCTAAGTGGAAATGGACAGGCCGAGTCACGGAACAAAACTGTCATTCAGAATCTGAAGAAAAGGTTGAACGACGCCAAGAGAAAATGGAGATAAATCCTAGCCGAAGTCCTTTGGGCATATCGAAGAACATCAAAGTTCAGTACGGGGCAATCTCGTTCTTCTTAGTATATTTCTCCGAAGCTTTGATTCCAGTCAAAGTCGAGGAACGCAGCACCAGATTTGGCATACAACAGAAGAATTAAATAACGAGGCTATGAATACTTGCCTCAAATTATTAGATGAGAAACAAGAAGCCACCCTCGTTCAGATGGCTGCACAAAAATAACCCATCAAAAGATATTATAACTGGCGAACCAACTTTCGCCACTTCAGAATCGGGGACTTAGTCCTAAGGAAAGTCACCATCAACACTCAAGACCCTAATGAAGGGAAACTCGGCCCAAATTGGGAAGGACCCTATCAAGTCCTCGATATCATTTTAAAGGGATCTTACAAGCTGGGCACGGTAAACGGCGAGAAATTACCAAATAATTGGAACACCTCACTCCTTAAAGAGATATTACTGTTAAGGTATGACCTTCTCCTTTTTCATTTACGTTTTAAGCTAACTTATTTTTAGGTATTCGAGCAAAATATCAGAGTTATCATCGAGCATGAAGATATTAGGAACCTAAAGCACTCGTTAAACGCTTTTTCCCTTCGACCGATTTTATCCCAAATGGATTATTCCGGCAAGGTTCTTATCGAGGAAACCACTTTTCGTGTTGACTTAGAGTATCTGAGGTCTCCTTATAATCAACCTAGAATACTAGGGGGCATCACCCTCAGATGTTTTATTTTCAAGGAAAATACTTAATGACAAAAGGGCCTCGGTAGGAAAAACTTTGTAATGGGCCAAACGATCGAATGAACCGTGTCCATATAGACTATTGGAGGCCTAATGGCAAAACATGTACGCATGTACGAATTATTCAAAGAATTATTTTTCCTTATCTAATATCTGGCGCCTCAACAAAAATTGTCTACTTTACAAGCTCCATACTTAGGATTTCCCCTGATAAATGGCTCAAGGGCAAAAACACAACTACACCTCGAGCGATCGACCCCCTACTCGGGGACTGCTGTTCAAGATAGACATGTTCGAATTATCTAAACTCAAAACCATAAGACCTCAAAAGGTATTCCTTCATTTATAGGCCAAGGCCATCATTCTCGAGGACTAAAACTTCGTACAAGTTCGAATTGTTATGGGGAAATAACCCCAAAAGGCATACCCAAAGGCTACGGTAAAATTAACGCGGCTCAGAGACGTTTGAATCCTGGAATAAAAACAGGCCTTTGAATTATTTGAAAACCGGTTAAAAAGTGTACCCTTGGCAAAATAACCAAGGGGCTTCAATAATATCAGCCCTCGAAAAACCTTAAGAGACATCAAATTATTCTAAGTACAAATTTGTGCTAAGGCGCAAAAGGTAAATAGGTTTCGATCAATATTGAGCCCTCAAAAAACCAATTGGTAGAAAATACATGCTAAGGCATAATAAAATTTTACAAAGTCTTAAAGCCGAAAAAGGGAAAAAAGCCATTCTTTTACGGCCATATTGGCCCAATTCAAAGAAGGGCCAATACACTTTGAGTTCGAGAGAACATTCTCACTCGATTCGAACCTAAGGGTTCCACTACCTCGAGTTTTAATAAAAACCTACTCGACTATAGATCGAGGATCCATTATTATTCAATACAAACCTAAGTGTTCTATTGCTTCAGGTTCAAATTTTACTCGAACTCGACTATTAAAGTAGTATTATATTATGGCTTCGATCAAGTCATTTAAAAACCAAAGTGTCGAACATATTGTTTAAAGCATAAAAATATTTTAAAATATCTACAAGGCACAAAGCAATGTGAAGACAAAATCTGAGAAGGAAATCAAAAGAAAGATCTCTTTATATATATTTATGTACAAATGACCGACAAAGATCTTACAAAAAAGAAAAGGAAAAATAAAATCCAAATTGTGCTCGGGGTCGACTTCTCCCTCGGGGGATGCTTCTTCTTCTTCGGGCCCCTCGCCATTATCATACCTACCTTGGCTTCCTTCATCATCATCGTCATCATCGGAGGAGGCAAGCAACCTGTCATCGGCTTCGAGCACCTTAGCTTGAGCTATATCCTCGAAGAGGTCAAAACCTCGAACAAGAATTTCCTCGAGGGTCTCCCTCCGAGATTGGCACATAGCCAGATAAGTACTCCATCGCGCTCGATCGGTGGCCTCCCTTAACTGGGTTTGAGCAGCGTCGACACCAGCCAAGTATATGGCTATTCACTTATCAGCTTGGGCCTTCGCCTTTTCAACCTCGGCTTCGTCCTTAACAAGTCCGGCTTCGAGCTCTTTAATTCTTTTCCCATGACCGAACTTTTCTCCCCAACATTACGAAGTTGAAATCTGGCTGATGGCAATTGGGCCAAGGCAGCCTCCTTCACCGCAGCAAGGCGGTCCATGCGTTCCTTCCACCGATGGCAGTCAACTTGAACCTGATCGACTTCCCCTTATAACAACTCGATCCTCTCAATTTTTTGTTGCAACTAAGACAACAAAGTGTTAGCCTCCACCCTTGGATCAAGTCCCTATTTTTTCAAAAGGATATTTACATTCTCATTCAGCTAGGTCTCTTCCTTATGAGCCTTGTCCAAGTCTGCTCGAATGTCCCTGAGCTCTTCATCCTTTTCCCCGCAAAGGAGCTTTAAAGCATTCCTCTCCTCCGAGGTCCTCTAGAGCTCGTCCTCACATTGGCTCAGGTCGGCCTGAGACTTGGTAAAATCCTATATGAGAAGAAAGATATAAGTTAGGTTGAAGGAAGAAAAAGGAAAAGAAAATTGCAATAACGGAGATTAGCACTTACTCGGGATAAAAGGCGTTGGGCCTCTTCGAAGAGGGTAGACGCATCATTGAGGTCAACGCCATCATCGAACCCGATAAAGCAATCCCGAAAGGGATCCTCTTCACTGGGGACTCGCCTATGTCAGGTGTCATTACATCCCGAGCATCTCTTATAGCCCCCTCATAAAAGGCCGGTAGTGAAGGAGAGTGACCTTATATCACATCCCCGAGCGAGTTGCTCGGGGCGCTCTGTTCGACCCTGGGGGTCTCAAAATCGGTCCCCTATGGTATGTTTGTTGCTGGTCGAGGGAAAATTTTGACCTCAGGAATTCAGGGAATTTTCCAGAATCTTTCTTTGAGGCCTTCACATCATGAGGTCGGGTTTCGACAACCGCCTCCTGCTTTGAAGGATTGGCGGCATCGTCAAGATTACTTGCTCAGACCACTAGCGCCAAGAAATCTCCATTGTCTTCCTATTTTTCTTACTTCAGCTCTTGGACCGACTCTACAGTCAGATGGATGACATTTCCCCTGCATCTTCAAACTGTAGCCTTTTTAGTTTTGGGGTCCTCGAACTCCGAGACCCTTTTCATCTTGTTATCTTTCCCCGGATTCGGAAATGGGGACTTGGACTCTTTCTTTCCAATCGGGGGCCTCAAGATTGCATCCTTATTCAGGCCTGCACGAAACTAAACTTGGTGAAAAAGAAAATATGAGAGGTACCTTGGAAATAAGGAAAAAGCACTTACCGTGATTCTTTTCTTCCCATTTACCTTTTTCCAGGCCAGCAGAGCTTGGCATAACAGGAAGTAGAGGCCAACTAACTTTCGTCAATTCAAGCCTAATTCTACACCGGACATCAAAACTTCATTTCGAACACACTCCTAAGTCCCAAATCACCTAACGAATCTACCCGAGCCATAAGATCCGCATTCCGAGGTCGTTCACCAATAAGTCAACTCTCAGTTGACTTTCTCAACTTTTAGGCTACATTAAGAGACTAAATGCCTCAATTCTCACCATGACCACTCCGGACCCAGACCAATTGGCCCAACACAACCATAAACATGCTAGCAATATATGACAAATGATGGAATGGGGTAAATGGGGTAAATCTCACAGAACGACCGGCCGGGTCGTTACATCCTCCCCCTCTTAAACAAACGTTCGTCCTCGAACGGGTCTAGAAACATACCTGGAGTCTCGAATAAGTGTGGATAATATTCCCGCATCTCCCGCTCGGTCTCCCAGGTGGCATCTTCCACCGGCTGCCCTCTCCACTGAACCCACTGAAACTATATCCTTAGACCTCAGCAACCTGACCTGTCGACCCAAAATAGCCACTGGCTCTACCTCATATGACATATCACCCTCGAGTTGAACCGAGCTAAAGTCCAAAACATGAGACGGGTCACCAACATACTTCCGAAGCATCGAAACATGGAATACCGAATGAATACTCGATAGACTGGGAGGCATAAAAAGCTTATAAGCCACCTCCCCAACCCTATGAAGCACCTAAAATGGCCCAATGAACCTGCGACTTAGATTCCCTCTCTTCCCAAATCTCATAACACCCTTCATGGGAGACATCTTCAACAACACCTTATCCCCAACCATGAAAGACACGTGTCGGACCTTTCGGTCCTCATAACTCTTCTGCCTAGACTACGCCGTGCGAAGCCGCTCCTAAATCAACATCGCCTTACCCATCGCATCCTGAACCAAGTCTGTGCCCAATAGCCTAGCCTCGCCCGGCTCAAACAAACCAACCGGAGATCTGCACCTCCTACCATATAAAGCCTCATATGGAGCCATCTGGATACCCGACTGATAGCTGTTATTATATGCAAACTCCGCTAGTGGCAGAAAATGGTCCCATGAACCACCAAAGTCAAGCACACAAGCACGCCTCTCCAAGACTTCCCGTCGGTCTAAGGATGAAACTCTATGCTCAACTCCACCTGAGTACCCAACTCTCTCTGTACGGCTCTCCAAAACTGAGACGTGAACTGAGTGCCTCTGTCGGAAATGATAGAAACTGGAACTTCATGCAATCGGACGAACTCCCTAAAATAAATCTCAGCTAACCTCTCCGAAGAATAAGTAGTACCAACAGGAATGAAGTGCGCAGACTTGGTCAGCCGATCCACAATAACCCATATAGCATCAAACCTCCTCGAAGTCTGTGGGAGTCCAACTACGAAGTCCATGGTGATCCGCTACCACTTCCACTCCGGAATATCAAACCTCTGAAGCAATCCACTTGGTCTCTGGTGCTCATACTTGAACTGCTGACAGTTGAGACACCGAGACACAAACTCCACAATATCTTTCTTCATCCTCATCCACCAATAATGCTGCCTTGAATCCTGATACATCTTCGCGGCACTCGGATGGATGGAATACCGCAAAATATAAGCCTCTGCTAGAATCAAATCTCGAAGCCCATCTACATTGGGCATGCAAATCCGTCAATGTATCCTCATGACCCCATCATCACCAATAACCACATCCCTGGCATCACCGCGACGGACCTTGTCCTGAAGAACAAGCAAATGTTGATCATCATACTGGCGTGTTCTAATCTGATCGTAAAGAGAAGACCTGGAGGCTACATAAGCCAACACCCGCGGAGGATCTGATAAATCCAATCTCACCAACTGACCTGCTAAGGCCTGAACATGAAGGGCTAATGGCCGCTCTACTACTGGAAGGTAGGCTAGACTCCCCAAACTCTCTGCTCCACGACTCAGGCCATCAGCCACTACATTGGCCTTCCCCGGATGATATAAGATAGTGAGGTCATAATCCTTGACAAGCTCTAACCATCTCCTCTGACACAAATTTAAGTCATTCTGCCTCAGCAGATACTGCAAACTACAATGATCAGTGAAAATCTCACACTACACTCTATACAAATAATGACGCCAAATCTTCAAGGCATGAACAACGGCAGCTAACTCAAGATCGTGCACTAGATAATTCTTCTCGTGCACCTTCAACTGTCTAGACGCGTAGGCAATCACCCTACCGTCCTGCATCAATACCTCTCCCAAACAAACTCTAGAAGCATCACAATAGACTGAGTAAGAACCCGAACTAGCAGGCAAAACTAGAACCGGAGCTATAGTCAATGGTAACTTGAGCTTCTGAAAGCTCTCCTCACACTCATCAGAACATATGAATGGAGCACCCTTCTGGATCAATCTGGTCAAAGGCGAAGAAATAGAAGAGAATCCCTCCACAAAGACGGTAATATCCCGCCAAACCAAGGAAACTCCTAATCTCGGTAGTTGAGGGCGGTATGGGCCAACTCTGCACTGCCTCTATCTTTTTCAGATCAACCTGAATACCATCACTAGACACCACGTTCCCCAAGAAAGCTACCGAACCAAGTCAAAACTCAAACTTGGAGAATTTCGCATAAAGTTTCTCCTCCCTCAACCTTTGTAACACAACTACCAAACGCTGAGCATGCTCTTCCTGGCTACGAGAATAGACCAGGATGTCATCAATGAACACAATGACGAAAGAATAAAGATAAGCCTGAAACACGTTATTCATCATTTGCATAAACGCAACTGGGGCATTGGTCAGCCCAAATGACATAACCAAGAACTCATAATGACCATATATGGTCCTGAAAGCAGTCTTCCGAATATCAGAATCCCTAAATCTTCAACTGATGATACCCAGATCTCAAGTCAATCTTCAAAACACTCTGTCTCCCTGAAACTAGTCAAACAAATTATCAACGCGGGGCAAGGGATATCGGTTCTTCACCGTAACCCTGTTCAGCTGCCGATAATCAATACAATACGCATGGACCCATCCTTTTTCCACACGAACAACATCGGTGCACCCCAAGGTGACACACTAGGCCGAATGAACCCCTTATCCAGGAGTTCCTGAAGCTGCTCCTTCATTTCTTTTAGCTCCGCTGGTTCCATACGATAAGGTGGAATAGAAATAGACTGGGTGCCTGACACCAAGTCAATACCGAAATCAATATCCCTGTCAGGTGGCATGCTTGGCAGCTCTGCAGGAAACACATCCGGAAAGTCACGGACCACAGGGACTAAATCAATAGCGGGAGTCTCACCACTGACATCCCTCACAAAGGCCAAATAAATAAACACCCTTTCTCAACCATGCGCTGAGCCTTCAGGTAGGAAATCACCCTGCTAGGCATATTCTCAGAAGAACCTCTCCACTCAACCCTCGGACACCCTGACATAGCTAAGATCACGGTCTTAGCATGACAATCAAGAACAACATGGCACGTATATAACCAATCCATGCTCAATATCACATCAAAATCGACCATGCTGAGTAACAGTAGGTCCACTCGAGTCGCCAGACCCCCAATAGATATCATGCACGAATGATACACACGGTCCACAACAACAGTATCGCCCACAGGAGTCGACACATGAACAGAGGTGAATAGACACTCACGGGGCACATCCAGTAAAGGGGGAAAATATGAAGAAACATAGGAATATGTAGAACCAGGGTCAAATAAAGCCAAGGCATCTCGGCAATAAACTGAGACAATACTTGCGATCACGGCATCTGAGGCCATAGCATTTGGCCTGGCTGGGAATGCATACATGCGAGCCTAACCTCCCCCTGCTCGAACTCCCCTTCTAGGACGGCCTCTGGCTGACTGACTACCCCCCCGGCTTCCTGGGCAGGTGGTGAAGTAACTGGAGTTGAAGTCGAGGGCTGGCCCCTCTACTGAGAAGATCCACCGGAACGGCGGGGACACTGCCTCCACATGTACCCGAACTCTCCACACTCAAAACAACTCCCTGGAGCTGGAGGCGGGGACTGATAGAAACCCCTAGCACCCGAACGGCCACTGGAAGACTCATGTATAGAAGAACGCTGAACTGGGGGTGCTGGATCTGCACTCTGATCTGGGTGGGCACCAAATGAAGTACGGCCTGACTGAGAAACACGGGGACCATGTCCCGAAGATGCACCACTATATGTTGGGCGGCCTGACTAAGGAAGCCTGAATGAACGACCCCTACCCTACTGAAACTGTTCCCTGAAGGGAGCACCACTAGAACTGCCTGAACCACGAGGCCTCTTGGCCTCCCTCTCCTCATGTTCCTGGCGGCGAACAGACTCAATATCTCGAGCTAGGTCAACTACCTGCTCGAATGAAGCACCCGATACTCTCTCCCGAGTCATAAATAGCTGAAGCTGATGAGAAAGACCATATACAAACCTCTTCAGCCTCTCCCTATCAGTAGAGACAATCTGATAAGCATGCCTATCCAACTCAAAACACCTCATCTTGTATCGAGTAACTGATAACTCTCCCTGGCGCAGCTGCTCAAACTGCCTGCGCTGCTCCTCTCTGTGGGACTGAGGAACATACTTCTCCAAAAACATTGTGGAGAACTGCTGCCAGGTGAGGGATGCTGAACCAACCGACCTACGCCTCTCGAATGACTCCCACCAAGTAAAGGCAGCACCCGCAAACTGAAATGTAACAAAAGAGACCCCACTTGTCTCCAAAATACCCGTAGTACGTAGTATCCTCTAGCACTTATCTAGAAACCCCTGGGCATCCTCGCCCTCTGTACCGCTGAAAGTCGGAGGCTGAAGTTTGCTGAATCTCTCCAACCTACACTGCTCGTCCTCAAGCATATCAAGGACCAAATAATCCTAGACTGGAGCAACTAGCTGAGCTGGGGCTGCTCCTGGTGCCTGAATACCCTGTGCAGCTTGCTCAAGTGCCCGGGCAGCTGGAGTCGGACTGCCTCCCCCGGCCTGAGCGGTGGTTGCAGTGGAAGACATGGCAATTGCCTGAGCCAAACTGGTGCACACTGTCAATATCTGAGACAGGGTCTCCTGAAGACCCAGAATAACCATAGGCACTGCCGGTGCCTGAGCCTGTCCCGCTGGGACACCATCGGTGGGAACCTGATCCTGATCTATAGGGGGGTCCTGTGGTACTGCCCCGTCTGTTGCGCGGCCTGGCCCCCTACCTCTACCACGGCCTCGACCTCTCGCTGGTTTAGCCGATGACTGGTCACTCTGATCTGTATGGGGTGTCCTCACCATCTGTGGGAGAATGAAACAACGTAAGTTCAGATTTCAAGAATCAATAGATTAGCACGAAGGAGTTCAAGAAAATAGAAATGTTTCCTAAAATTTCGGCAGCCGCTCGAAGATAAGTACAGACGTCTCCGTACCGATCCGCAAGACTCTACTAAACCTGCTCATGACTGTTGATTCCTATGTAACCTAGGCTTTGATACCAAACTGTCACGACCCAAAACCCAGACCGGCCTTGATGGTGCGTATCGTGGAACTAGGCTAGCCAATATACCACATGCTTACAATTTCTTTCAAAATCCCAATCCAATTTCAAGGATTTCATAAAATATACAGAGTTTACTAAATAAGTAGGCTAATAAACAGTGCCACCACACCAAAACCCGGAGCCAACATGTCATGAGTATCTAAGGAAAATAATCCAAAGGTATACTATAATAATACAAAACCTCCGAATAAATAGCTAGATACAACAAAAAGGGAAAACAGAGATGATGCGGACGTTAAACAACTACCTCTATATCCCGCAACCCAGCTCCGCACGGACTAAATGGCTAATGATCGGTATCTGCACCAGAATTTGCACACAGGGGTGCAAAGAGTAATGTGAGTACGCCAACTCAGTAGTAATGAAAATAAATCAAGTCTAAGTGGCAAGAAATCACATAGAAATCAATGTGATCTATTCACAATATGCACAACCTTTATTTCCAACAGTATAAACATAGATATATGAAATCATCATGCCTTAAAACCAACTTCAAACCGAAAGATTTAGTATAAAAATGAAATGAATCATATAGAGGACCCTCGGGAAAAAAATATTTCATAAGTCCAGAGTGAAAGTACTAAAAATCATAGGTAGCCTTTTGGGCAAAACATGTATCATAATCAGCCCCTCGGGTATGCCTTACAGTCACTCATAATCAGTCACTCAGCACCTCACAGTCACTCATGCCTCCCAATCACTCGTCACTCGGCACTCGACACTCTGTGCGCTCACTGGGGTGTGTGCAGACTCCGGAGGGGATCCTTCAGCCCAAGCGCTAATATCAAGCCACCTCGTGGTGTATCATATCCTCACAATCAGGCCCTTGGCCTCACTCGGTAGAACTACTCAAAAAGCCCCTTGGGTGAATCTGTAAAACAGGGTACTCGACCCAAAACATAATTTTAAATCTCAAAGTAGTGTAAATCAGGCTGAATTTCGAAAACAGTAAGTACAATGTGGCTGAGTGAAATAATCAACAAATAGTGAGGAAAACAACAGTAAAAAGCCCCCAAGGGGTCTAAACAGATCGGCACGAAGCCCCAAACACGACTTATAGCCCAAATATTTCAACAATCTTTAGAACATAATTTAACATAAGGTTTTGGGTAAAATATGCAACTCATTAGTTGCCGCGGATTGGATCTAGTCCAATTCCAAAAGTCAGTGCACGCCAGATACTCGTCATCCGACATGTGCGCCATTCTCAAGTCAGTGAGAAATATGTAGTTCGGGGTTTCATACCCTCAGGACAAGATTTATTACCATTACTTACATGTACCGGGCCACAACACTAGTCCGCTATGCTCTTTCCCCTTAAATTGTCTCCCGATTGCTCCGAACCTAGCCAAAACCAGTTTAACATCATCAATAAATACCAAAGGAACACAACTCAATCGAAGAGTATCAAATTATACAAGAATCTCGAAATTCGGCCAAACCTGAACCCCGTGCCCATGTGTCGGAATTCGATAAAATTTGCATCAATAGAATCCTCATTTCCTTACGAGTCTACCCATACGAAATTTACAAAAATCCGACCTCAATTGCCCACTCAAAACACCAAAAGAATTTTCCAAATTTTCCTCCCATTTTTCCCAACTTTTGTACTTTAATTCCTCAAATTGCATGGTGAAAATAAAGACAAATTCATGAAATTGAACCAAAAATGATTGAAGAACACTTACCACAAGAACCCCGCTGAAAATATCATCCAAAATGTCCTTTCCCCGAGCTCTCTAATGGAAAAAAAATTTATGGCCAAGAATCCCCGAAATAGATCTTAAAAACTGTCTGCCCAGGCCTCTTTCTTCACTGCGATCGCGGAAGCTCCCACGCGATCGCGAAGAACAAATATGCTGCCCCATCAAATTACACTATGTGATCGCAGAAATCCACACACGATCGGGATTCAGAAGGACATAAACCCACGCAATCGCAAACCACTCTACGCGATCCCGAAGAACAAGTGCTCAGCACACTCACGCGCCCTTTAACTCCATGCGAACGCGAACAACACCACACGATCACACTGCACAACAACCTCAAACTCACACGATCGTGACCTCCACCATGCGATTGCATATAACCAAAATCCTGCCATCACCAGCTAGGTCTATGCGGTTGCAAACACCCTCCGGCGATCGCGTAGAAGGAAACCAGAAACTCACACCAGCAAAAATCTGCCTAGTTTTCAAGCAAAGAGTTGGTCCGTTAACCACCTGAAACACACCCGAGGCCCTCGGAACCTCAACCAAACATACCAATATATCCCGTAACATCATTCAAACTTAGTCGAGCCTTCAAATGACCAAAAACAACGCAAAAACACCAAAATCACATAAAATTCAAGCCTATGAACTTTGGAACTTCAAAATTTCGCCAACTATGCCGAAACAAACCAAAACACCTCCGATTGACCTAAAATTTTGCACACATACCCAAAATGACATTACGAACCTATTCCAACTTCTGGAATCCCATTCCAATCTCGATAGCATATTTTCCACTACCGACTAGTAATCGCCAAAAACTAACTTTTGCCAATTCAAGCCTAATTCTTCACCGGACATCAAAACTTCATACCGAACACAATGCTAAGTCCCAAATCACCTAACGAAGCTATCCGACCCATAAAATCCATATTCTGAGGTTGTTCGCCAATAAGTCAACTCTTAGTTGACTTTCTTAACTTTTAGGCTACTTTAGGAGACTAAATGCCTCAATTCTCACCATGACCACTCCGAACCCAGACCAACTGACCCAACACAACCAAAAATAGGCTAGCAATATATGAAAAATGCAGAAATGGGGGAAACGGGGTAAATCTCATGGAACGACCAGCCGGGTCGTTACAGTGATATACTAGTGACACCTAATTTGTTCGTGTATTTCTTTGTTATAAGGTTGGCACGCTAGTTGTCATAAACTTGTTGTTGAGTTGCATTGATGGCTTGATGTATGTTAAGTTTATCCCTTCTTTCCTTTTGGCATGATCCATATGATTATACGAAATGAGAAAGCACACAACTTTCTTAAATAATTCTATTATTATAAATACTTGGGTTGCCTATGTTCTTGATTCCCCGTATGTCCTACTATCCTATCATCTGCTCATGGATTTCATGACATTCCGAGAGATCTTATTGACTTACTTGATTATGCATCGCATCCATTTATACATGTATATGGACCTATGACTAGATGGTGTTATATACGCGTATAGTATATGTGTATCGGGTATGAGGAAAGGTTATGACATTATATACATACCACCACCTAATCAGCTAGTATACGTTGATGATTTCTCCTACAGAGGCCGAGATGATATGATGGGATGCCCTCATAGGCTTGATGATGTTATGTACGTAGATACCTACACATCATATTGTATTTATATGCATATGCATGAAATTATAAATGTTTCATGATTCATAGAGATATTCAGACTTACAAGTTGGGTTATTTACTCCATGTTTCTTTCATGTGTTTATATACTACTTTCATGCCTAACATACTCGGTACTTTATTTGTACTGACGCCCCTTTTTCCTGGGGACACTACGCTTCATACCCACAAGTCCAATAGATAGGTTGAGAGTCCTCCTAGTAGGCTATCAACTCAACGGAAGGTCTTGGTGCACTCCACCTACTCTGGAGTTACCTAGTTGGTCAGTATGAATAAGACATGTATTCATTGGTATGGTAGATCCATGTCCTGACCTTTGTGATGTTTATGTACTCCTAGAGGCTTGTAGACAGATGTCATGTATATGGATACTTGTATGGCCTTATCGGCTTATGTTTTTGGGTTTACAAATGATCATGCCGGCCTTATAGGCCAGTATGTCAGATGTATAAGTTTCTATATCATGCTGGGTCATCGTATGTCTAGTATTCCCTTATGTTTTATTCCGGTTATCTCATGACGGACCTTCTGGCCCATTTACCCATTATGGTATGATAATAAAGATATGTTATGTTGGTACTCATTTGGGTTAAGCACCGGGTGCTCGTCCCAGCCGATCGGTTTGGGTCGGACAAAAGTGGTGTAAGAGGGGTCCTTTCCTAGGAAATCTAGAAGCTGTGTCTAGTAGAGTATTGTTTATTGGTGTGTTGTGCACCATACTTATAAGTAGGAGGCTACATGGCATTTAGGATTGTCACTTTTTCTTCTTACTCTAACTCTAGATCGTGCTCAGTTGGAAGAATTCAAACGCCTAAAGTCTACCTTATCACGATGCCTACATCCAGAAAGACAGTTGCTAAAAGATTGAATGTAGTCGTGAAAGAGTTGAGTTAGAGGAACTCCATTCTGCATCATGTTTTTGATAAGTAAATGAACGATCTTCGGTAGATTATGTGTGTACTAAGATGTGTAATCTTCTACATAAGGATCCATAAGGCATGAATATCTATCCATACATATGGTAAAATTCAATTAGAGAATGAGAAGGTATATATATGTTTCAACAAGTAAAAGAAGCAAGGTGAAGAAGGGTATGAGGTACCTAGTTAGTGAAGATTCTCAATATTTACAATTCAGGCACAAAAATATAATCATTTTGAGTTAGTTTCAATAGTAATAGAGATATATTCAATTGGCCACACCCATCTAAATTATACCATATGGTAGCTAACAAATATAGTTTAAGAGAAGGATGGAATATCAGGATCTAGCTGGGGTTAGAGTAACCCCAAATTGTTTATGGATTGTTATCATTAGCTATAATTTATGAAGGATAATTCAAATCATGGTAATAGTTCTCCTTCTGGGACACGTAGACGGTGCACTCTAGAATCGTACAGTAAGATATAAATATTAGAATGTTCAAAAATTTTAGAAGATATGCAGTGGAATCCTAGAAGGGATAAATATTAACTTAGTATGACAGAAAGTTAGGCATCCCGAAGAGCCAGTGAGATGAAGCAAGGGGGCGCTTGAAGTGAAAGAACATTTTGTTAAAATTTATAGAATAAAGTGATAGACATAAATATTAGTAGGAGAATAAGAAGAGAGTAAACAAATCAATATGAGTAAGATATGATAAATGAGTGTTAATGGTAAATCAAAATATGACATGACAGGGTCTATAGTCAGGTGAAGAAAAAGACAATAGGTAACAGGTCTTGAGACAATAAAATTGTATAAGCCATAAAGTCATACCCTCACTTTGAGAAATGAGTTGGTGACTCGAACGTGATTACTAGAAGGCTAAGTTAGATCCCTAGAGTAATAAAAACAAGCATGGTCTAGTGAACAAGATAAACTAAATATGAATTAGGGATCAAGAGATTTGATAATAGTCGGCATCGTGATAATTTCAGAGATAGTGTTCTAGCAATATAGAATGGACAACAAGAGAATAACCTTAAAAGTTCATTCAGGAAGACGCTTCTCGTGAGCAAGGTTAAGCTTAAGGGACTAATTGTTCCAGTTACACAAAGTGTCACCCTTTAGCGTAAGAAATTCAGCTATCCCTAGTACAAATGGGTTACCGTAAGGAGACTAGGGGTCATTGATTATGTGAAAACATGCAAAAGACAAAGAGATAACTATGGAATGGTAAAGGAAGAATGTGTTAAAAAGGAGAAAGGGATGAGGTTGACTTTATTCATGTCCTACAGATATGTCGCAACTACAGAAAATTATACAAGCACGACACCGGGGAAAGGCAGTATGAGTTCTCGGCCAGGATGTTATTGATAAATAAGTGTGAATAAACACTTGAGCCACGCATTTTCCTTTATAAAATAGTCTGTCATCATGGAAAATGAATCTATTGAATTCAGGGGTAGGTTCTAATACCACATCATGGCCCCCTTTGATAGTGTTTCTCCAATTTTTTTTCAACAGGACAGATTCAATCTCGTCATCCTTTTAGTCGTTCCCTTTCACAGCATAAGTATATGCAGTAATATGTTCATTGGAGTCTGAGGTCCAGTTATACTTCGGAAGATCAGGCATTCTGAACTTCTTCGGATGGGCTTCGGAGTCGCGCTTGATAGGAATGGTTTTTGCACGAGCTTCTTTGAATCTACACCCTTCAGGATCGGGGGCGTGCCTGGGATATGATCGATCCTCGAGTTATCGGTCTCCACCTTTTTGTCATTAGCTTCTATCTTCTTCTCGCCTGATTCAATTCTCTTTGTGAGAATTTCGAGCATCTCATAATAGCGGGGTCGGCTGCTGATCCGTTGTTGCTCGACCTTTCCGGTGCCTGCTCGACTCGAGGAGCCGTTTTCGGTGGTGCTATGCTTGGGTTCCTTGACGGCTTTGTAGCTGAGCAATAGACGCTTGTTGAGCCTGTAACATTTCAAAAATGACATGAAGGCTAACTTCTCTTTCCTCCCGAGCTGAAGTTTTCTGCGCTTCATGTTGGTTTTCCCAATGTGCACTTCCATCGGTATGAGAACTTATATCGACATGTTGGGCGTTGCATGAGCCCATATCTACGGGGATTGGTGCTGGTGCCACCCAAGGTTTTTACGGTGGCACACCGGTGCCTGAAACAGCTACACTGTTCTCTCTATGATCTTCCGGACTATTATTTTTGTATGCATTCACTAAGTTAGACATTTTTTGACCTGAAATCAAAGACTATTGGACAAGAAAAAGTATGAAGAATAACTTGTGTTTTTAGAATACCAGCACTAAAACAATCACTATTATTTTTAGCCCCACGGTGGGCGCCAAACTGTTTATCTTGAAAATGGTAATGACAATTATATTTGATTGTGTGGTTCTAAAAATATGTGATTTATTTTTATACTAGTTGTTAGGCGATTGATGCTAAGTGTGACCTAGGAAAATAAGGTAAGATTAAAGAAAAGTGGTGATAAGCAAACCACGCTATTATGAGACAGTGTCTCGAGCTGGCCGAAGCAAGGCCTCGAGGTCGAGCTATAACACCTAATAGAGGATGGTCAATCGAGGAATAACAGTATGGAGGGCCTCAAGGATAGCCTTTTATGATCAATGGTGAGCAATAAATGAAGAACAATTAATAAACATGATAAATGAAAGACAATAAATCCGTAGAACAAATGTTGAGTATATTAAGAAGGCATAGAATGTTCTTGTTGTATTAAATATTCATGTGTCTCAAAAAATGACAAGGATCCCCTTTATATAGTAGGGGGAATACCAACATAGTATATGTGTAATTATTACAAAAAAATACTGTCGGTACAACTGTATAAGGGTCCAGTATGGACTTGTACTATTTTGTAGGCGTTGTCAGCTTTAACCACGTGCTCGTGGGAGCTTCCGGCCTTTCCATGACGGTCTTCGATCTTTATTCTGTCTCGAGGTATATTGATCCTTGATATAATTCCTCAAGGAATGCACCTCGGGTTTGATCTTAGGATCTTCCTCCAATTCAATAATGGTCGGGCTCAAAATGCCGTAGAAGCCTCAAAATTGGTCATCCCCGATTTTGACCGTATACAATATTGTGCTGCTGATTTATGGAGTTTGGAAGGATAAAAGGGGTGTGGAGAGACGCCACATGTGGTAGGGTAGTAGGTTTGTCGCTCGTTGTTGCAGTTTCGGGCTAATTGATAACTTGTTGATTTGGTGTGTTATGGTATATATGGGTTTTTTGTTGTATTGAAGGTCCCAAGTTGTAATTAGGTTGATTTTGAGTTACTGATTGTATTATGTTTGTATCTATCCCATAGTAGGCTTGAGGGAGCAGTAAAATCAGGGAGAAATGTTGTCTGTTTTATTTTAGAATTGAGTTATTGTATGGGATACGTGAAAAACTAGTGGCATCTAAGTTGTACATGTATTTCTTTGTTATAGGGTTGGTGCGCTAGTTTCCATAAGCTTATTTTTGAGCTACATTGAAGACTTGATGTATGTTAAGGCTATCCCTTCTTTCATTTTGGCATGATTGATGCGAGGCTAGAATTCATGGTTTAACATATTATATGCCCTACATTTTATGTGCGTTAATGATAAAAATACACTTTTTACGTGCATAATAGAGTCTATTCATGTGTAGGTGAATTGGAGATGGAAACCGAGCTAAATGGATGAAAATACATCAAAAATATGCTCAAGAGATGAGGAGGATTGCACCGGGTTATAGCCGGGCGCCAGAGCCCAAACGCCTGACCCTGCTTGGCGTTAGCCAGGCGCTAGAGTCCAAACGTCAGCCTTAGCCTGGCGTTAGCCAGGCGTTAGAGCCCAAACGCCAGCCTTAGCCTGGCGTTAGCCAGGCGCCAGGGCCCAAACACCAGGACCCTATTTCAGTCAATTCCGTGTTTTGACGAGTTTAAGTGTTTCCCGGTTGGAATAGAAGTCTCCTACACATTTAGGGTTTGTCCTAAACATATAAATAGACCCCTAAAACACAACTTGAAGAGATTCGAAAAGGGGATTCGAAGAGACGGACGCCAAGCATCAATTTGTACAGATTTTCTTCATTACTTTATAGTTTCATTATGCAAGTTATTTTAGAGTT